>PVKM010001103.1:0-84954 GCA_004027735.1 Carollia perspicillata
GAGGGAGGGAGAAATGAACTAAGCAAACAACTAGAACAGGAACAGAATCACAGATATGGAGATCACATGGAGGGTAATTAGAGGGGAGAGGGAGGGGAAAAGAATGGGGAAAAAGGTACAGAGAATAAGAAGCATAAATGGTCGGTACAAAATAGACAGGGAGAGGTTAAGAATAGTTAGTATAGGAAATGGAGAAGCAAAGAACTTATATGTAAGACCCATGGACATGGACTAAGGGAGGGAATGCTGGTGGGAGGCAGGGTGCAGGGCAGAGGGGAATAAAGGAGAGAAAAAAAATGAGCCTGGGCTGGTGGTTCAGTGGATTGAGTGCTGGCCTGAGAATTGGGGTTGCCGGTTCAATTCTCAATCAGGGCACATGACTGGGTTTCAGGCCAGGTTCCCAGTAGGGGGTGCTTGAAAAGCAACTACACATCAATGTTTCTCTCCCTCTCTTCCCCTCTCTCTAAAAATAAATAAAATCTTTTTTAAAATAGGGGGAGAAAAAATGGGACAGTTGTAATAGTATAATCGACAAAATATACTTTAAAATTTTTAAATAAAAATCGGTGACTTTTTCTGTAGGCATTTTAATATTGAAGATAGAAGAAAATAACCAACATTTTCAGCATATTATGCTTTCTTATTTCAAGAAAGGTAAAAATGCAACTGAAACACAAAAAACATTGATGCAGTATATAGAGAAGGTGCTGTGACTGACTGAACGTGTCAAATGTGGTTTGTGAAGTTTTGTGCTGGAGATTTCTTACTGGACAATGATCCATGGTGGAGTAGACCAGTTGAAGTTGGTAGTAATCAAATTGAGACTTTAATTGACAACAATCAACATTACACCTCACTAGAGACAGCCAACATAGATAGTCAAAATATCCAAGTCAATAAAGTTATTGGTGAAAATGAAAAAATGTGTCTTTTATGAAAAAATTAAATTTACTTTTTGGCCAACCCATTATATACCCTTTCATACAGATCTCTGAAGATGCTGTGGACTATTAAAAAAATTAAGATTATTGCTGTGGCTCCTACTAGTTTTTAAGACTTTATTTTTTTGTGAAGTTTTAAGTTCACAGCAAAATTGAGAGGAAGGTATGGAGATTTCCCATGTACTCCCTGCCCCCGCATAAGCACAGTCTATCATTATCAACATTCCCAACCAGGGTAGTATTGTTTGCTACAATTGAAGAACTATATTGATGCGTCATTATCATCCAAAATTCATAATTTACATTAGGGATTACTCTTAGGTGTATACATTCTATGGGCTTGGACAAATGTACAATGACATGTATCTATCACTATAGTATCATACATAGTAATTTCACTACCCTAAAAACCCTTTTTGCTTTGCCTTTTCACCTACTCCTGCCCTTAACCCCTAGTCTTTTTACTGTCTCCATAGTTTTGCCTTTCCAGAATGTCACATAGTTGTAGTCATACAGTATGGAAGCCTTTTTAGGTTGGCTTCTTTCACTTGGTAATGTGCATTTAAGTTTTCTCCATGTGTTTTCATGGTTTAATAGCTCATTTCTTTTTAGTGATGAACTATAGTCCATTGTCTGGATGTACCACATTTCATTTATCCAATCACTTACTGAAACACATCTTGGTTGCTTCCAAGTTTTGGCCATTTTGAATAAAGCTGTTATAAACACCTACATGCAGGTTTTTGTGCAGCTGTAAGTTTTCAACTACTTTGTGTAAATACCAAAGAACAAAATTGCTGGATCGTATGGTAGGAGTATATTTAATTTTGTAAGAAACAGCCAAACTGTCTTCCAAAGTGGTAACATTTTACATTCCCACCAGCAATGAATAAGAGTTGCTCCTATTCTTTCACACCCTCACCAGCATTTGGTTTTATCAGTATTCTAGATTTTGATCATTTTTAATAAGTGCTATTTTGTGTTATTAAAAATAACACAAAACACTTCCAGCCAAGATGGAGGCATAGATGGAAACACTGTGCCTCCTCGCACAACCAAAATTAAAGGCAACAAATATTTACAAACAATAACACAAACAAAACAGAAAATTGAACTACGGAAGTCCAACAACCATTCAACCAGACTGGTAAGAGGGGTGGAGTCGGCAGTTGGCAGAGAGGAAACGAGGCAGGAAAAGACAGTGGCTGGCAGACCTGGGGCATAGGCGGTGCCGGCTCCCGGCTTGCAGACCCCAGATGTGGGGAGGAAGTGGGCAGGGCAGTTGGCCGTTGGCAGTGACACATTCGAGCACAGATAAACTAGTCAAGAACTGGCAGTGAGACAGACCGTGCAGCCCAGGGCCCCAGCGACAGGAAATAAAGCCTAAAAATACCTATTGAAAAGGTGCCCGGAGAGACTCCCAGCCTCACGCGAGAGGTTGTTGGGGACACCCGCAAGGTCCCGGAGTGTGCATAGGCCCGCCCACCTGGGAACCAGTGTGTGTGGGGCGGGGCAGAGGGGACGCAAATCTGAGAGAGCGTGGAACAGGCGCCATTGTTCCCTCTCTGACCCCGCCTCCACAGACAGCATCACAACCCCGCGACTAGGTTGTGATAAGGTCAAGTTCAAGAAATTCATCATCACCAATTATATGAATCATCTTATTATATGAGAAAATCACCTTATTATATCATCTTATTACATCCTTATTACACCCTTCACAAAAACTAACTGGAAATGGATCACAGACCTAAATGTGAAGCACAAAACTAAAACACCTAGAAGATGCCATAAGAGAAAACCTAGATGACCTTGTGTGGGTGATGCTTTTTTAGGTATGATGCTTATTTCATCCTTATCACATCTTATTACATCCCCTTATTATATGAAATGTTAAAGGGACTTATCTATGAAAAAGCAGGTAAAAACTATGAACAGTGAAAAGACAGCAAACTCAGTTATTAACAACCACACCTAAAACAATAGCAGACTAAGTGGACACCTAAAACAGGAGCGAAGCCACAGAAATGGAGATCACCTGGAAGGTTAGCAACAGGGGAGTGGGAGGAGGCGTGGGGAGGCGGCACAGAGAATAAGTAGCATAGACGGTGGGGAGAAAATAGACAGGGGGAGGGCAAGAGTAGTGTGGGAAATGTAGAAGCTAAAGAACTTATGATACATGGACAAGAACTAAAGAGGGGGAGTGTGGGTGGGAGGGGGTGTGCAGGGTGGAGGGGAACGAAGGGGGGAAATGGGACAACTGTAATGGCATAATCAATAAAATATATTTTTAAAATATATAAATAAAAAGTAAGTTAAAAACAAAAAAAAATAAAATAACACAAAAATGTTATTGTTGCTTAAATTTGCATTTCCCTGATGACAAATAACTTGGAATGTATTTTCATGTGCTAATTTTCCATCTGTATATCTTGTTTGGTGAAGTGTCTGTTAAGGTCTTTAGTCAAGTTGTTTGACATTTTTGATATGGTTGTTTTCTTGTTGTTGAGTTTTAAGAGTTCTCCACATTTTTTTGGATAACGGCCTTTTATCAGATGTGCCTTTTGCAAATATTTTCTCCCAGTCTGTGTCTTATCTTCTCATTTTATTTACATTACTTTTTACAGAACAATATTTTTTAATTTTACTGAAGTTCAGCTTATGAATTATTTCTTTCATGGATTGTACCTTTGGTGTCGTACCTAAAAAAAGCATCACCTACACAAGGTCATCTAGGTTTTCTCTTATGGCATCTTCTAGGTGTTTTAGTTTTGTGCTTCACATTTAGGTCTGTGATCCATTTCCAGTTAGTTTTTGTGAAGGGTGTAAGGTCTGTGTCTAAATTCATTTATTTTGCCTCTGGACATCCAGTTGTTTGAAAAGACTATCTTTGCTCTATCATGTGTTTTTGCTTCTTTTTCAAACATCATTGGCTGTACTTATGGAGTCTATTTCTAGACTCTCTATTCCATTGACCTATTTGTTATTTTTTTTTCACCGATATCTCACTGTCTTTATAGTAGGTCTGGAAGTCAAGTAATGTAAATCCTCCAACATTGTTCTCCTTCAATATTATGTTCCCTATTCTGATTCTTTTGCCTCTCCATACAAATTTTAGAATCAGTTTGCCATTGCCCACAAAATAACATGGGATTTGATTGCAATTGCATTGAAGCCATAGATCAAGTTGGAAAGAACAGACATCTTGACAATACTGAATCTTTCTACCCATGAACGTGGAGTATCCTTCCATTTATTTAGGTTTTTCTTTTTTCATTCATCAGAGTAGTTTTCCTCCTTTCAGCCTTATCCATATCTTGTTACATTTATATCTAAGTACTTCATTTGTGAGGGAGGGCTCTGGTTACTTTTAAGAAAAGCAATATAAGTTCAACTTGGCCACTGTTTAGGCCACATCCATATTCTGTTCTATTCCTTGAAGCAAAATGGCATGATTAGTGAAATTCTGCCTACTCTGCACCTAGAAGAAAACTCCATAAGATGCCAGTCAAGGTGATTTCAGTTCAATTAATTTAAGATCTATTTCCATCCAAGATGACAATAGGATAGAACTGTTTAATTCTACCCTATTAAATAAGCAAGGCAATTTCTGGGATATGAGAGTTATCAGAGATCATTCACCTATCCAACAAATATTTACTGAGCATTTAGTTTGTACATTGTTAATATAAAGCAGCCAAAATTGTCAATATAGGATGTTCACAGCCTTTTCTCTAACCACACTGTGCCCAATAAAATACTATATTTTCCAGCCCAGTTTCTCCTCTTCCCCATTCAAAGAGAGGAAAGACTGATCTACATAGTAAAGACTTGGGAAGTAAGGTGGGAGAGAAGAGCAGCCTCAAACTGCGCTTAGAAGATTTGAAGTGAGCTGTGGAACAAAGTGGCCTATAGCAGATACAGATATCAAATGTGAAAGAAGTGCAGGGGAAAGAAAACATTTTAAGAAATGTTTCAGAAATGTTTAAGAAATGTTTCTTAAAATGAAACATTTTAAGATATGTTTCAGCAGACTATGTATGTGAATCTTCCACATTTTTGAGAAACACAAGTAAAGGACTTGAGCTGTTCTGAAATGGTTTTTGGTTACTGAACTGTGTTTATTTGTCAGACTCCAAGAATGAGCCACATATGTGCTTGCTCTGTACGGCTTGCATAAGAAACAAATACACTGTGATTCTCCACGGATGTAGAGAAACTGAGCTTTGGACCTTTATCACCAGAGGTAAAAATTTTCCCATCGGAAGCCCTTGTCCCCACTTAAGCACTCACCTCCATGAGTTCCACAATTATCCTCTGCTAAATTATTTCCATATTGTAAACAATGTGATCAAATAAAGCAAGGATTACTTGTTTGAATTTTATTGCTGGTTTACATAAAAGACATCCTACCAGATGATTGAAGCTCAAATGCTCTTCAGACCACAGAGGACACATGTGTTTGAAGAGATTCCCTCTCCCATTTAAGTACCAAGCCTCAGGTACACAGACATCCAAATAAATGATTTCTACTCAGGTCGAGGGGATGAAGAGAATGAAAAATAACGTGATTTGTCTTAGTTAAAATGTAAACTGTGAGCTTTACTGATTTTGTATTGAATTGTCAAATTTATCCAGAACAATAGGCAACAAAAACATTAGCAACATAATGGTATTTAGAACAGGAAAATATGTGCCACGGTGTTAAAAAAACTGTTTACATTTTTTCACATCAGCAAATTAAATACTGCATCGGAGAAAGGCAAATATGCTCCAATTTTCTACACCATTTATAATTGTAAGCATAAGGATTTAACAATACCTGCACAGATTCAAAGATGTGCAGGAGAAAATAGAAACTGAAGAGATTATTTGGTACAAATCCTTCATTTTACAAAGGAAAAATTCAGATCCAAGGGAATTAATCTCCTTTTCTAAAGCCACAGAATACCAGTACTTGCACCTGAAGTACTTTTGACTCAAAATCTATGTCTCACCATAATGCACTGCAGCTCTAGCGACACTTGCAATATATTTTCCTAAATGATTATCTACATTCACCTTAACTGTTTTTATTATAAGGGTAATTTCTTTATGATGGAAATTAAAACAGACTGCAATTGTTTTTAAGCTGACAGAAAAAAAGATGGACATATCAAATGAAAGTGCATTTTGTTAAAAATATTTTAACTGTGTCTAGGAAGACCAACTGATGAAGCATTGACAGAGGTCTAAAAAGAAATTAAATTTTAAGAGGATCTGATAACATGGAAAAAAATATAAAGTCAGAATAAGAAAAGCATTTTGGAAATGCTATAAATTCCAAAAGGCATAAGAAAAAAGACAGATACATTTTATTACGTAAAAATGTAAAAGTAATTAATAGTGAAATACTATGTTTTACATACCAAACTGATAAACACCATTAAGTTTAAACAAATATAGGTTGGATAGAATATATGGCAACATATTGTGAACCCTGAAAAGAGAGAAAGAAAAGAGAGAGACCTACTAAGAAGAGCTCCTGCTGGCTAACTAGGCTCAAATAAAAAAGCAGAGCTTAGGAGCCATTTTTGCACATGGGCCTCTAACACGAATTGCACTTTACAGAGAAGCCTGGGTTGAACTGCCTGAGCCAGCCCTTATGAAGTTTTCCTCAAATCCTATTTCAAACAATAGGATTGAGGCTTTCCACGTCCAATCAAAGTTGAGCAGCTCTGACCAATTAGAGTGTCTCTATTCTAATCAATCAGAACCTTTTTGTGCCTTTTGGGACAAACTGTGACGCTTCAGAGGACACACCAATCAGGGACTAGGGACAAGGACTTCTGACCATATCGACCAGCTCCCTTCTGGTGCAGGAAGAGCCCTTACTGTTTCCGTCAAAGCCAGAGGACTGTGTCTCCCTAGCTGAGCTGAAACACAGATGTCCTGCCAGAGCAGAACAGGCACTGGAGCAGAGATGCAGACCCCTGCTCAGTGGAGCAGAGCTGCCGGGTTGAGGTGGGGCCTGGTACCAGGGCCACCTCACAGCCCAGCTGTTTATACAGCTGCACTGTATGTGGCACTATTGAACAGTTGGCATGAAATAAAGTTTTCTTCACCACACTTAGAACCGGGGGTTCCTGTTGGGGTCGAATTGGTAGCAGGAACCATCGGTTGACAATATGCAGCCATTCTAGGTAGAACTATAAACTGAAGCAACCTCTTTTCAGTGAAAATTGGCAATATCTCAAATTAAATATTTTATAACACTTAACAAAATTTTCAACTTCAACTTTGTAAAGAGCATCCACAATAAACCAACAGCTAATATAGTAATGGTGAAGTACTAAATACTTTTTATGTAAGACTGAAACCACCCATGGATGCATGGATGTCTACTCGCACAGCTCTTATTTCAACATAGTACAATGAGGTAAGAAGGAGAAACAAATAAATTTTACATATATACATATACATACATATATAAAATAAAAGTAGGAATAAATCTGGCTCTATGTGTACCTGACATGACTAAGTAGAAAATCTCAGCGAATATATCTTTTTTTAAAGAAAACCTCCTACAACTAATAAGTGAGTTCAGCAAGGTCACAAGATTCAATATCAACACAAAAATCAGTCGCATATCTATTTACTCACAATGAACATGTGCCAATCAAAATTCAAAACACTATACCATTTATAATCACCCCAAAGGAAATGCAAAAAGTATAAACCTAAACATGTACAGGATCCAAGATCTGTATACTAAAAATTACAAAATGCTGAGAACAGAAATCAAAGGAAATCTAAATAAATGGAAATAAATTCCAAGTTTGGAAACCATAAACAAAGTGAAAAGGCAAACTTCAAAGAAAATATTTGCAAATAATCTATTTTACAAAGGGTTAATATCCAAAATACATTAAGAACTCACACAACTCGGTAACAAAAATAAATAAATAAATAAATAAATAAATAAATAAATACAATTCAATTTTAAATGGGCAGAATATCTGACTAGACATTTTTCCAAAGACAAAAAATGGCCACAAGTACATGAAAAGATGCCCAAGATCACTAATCATCAAGGAAATGCAAATCAAAACCACAACACACCTATTAAAATGACTATCATCAAAAGGACAAGAGATAACGAGTGTTAACAGGGATGTGGAGACGCTTGTGCACTGTTGGAACAGCCAGTACAGAAAACAGAATGGTAGTTTTTCAAAAAAATAAAATAAAAATAGAACTACCAGCAATTCCATTTCTGGGTATATACCAAAAGAAAATGAAAATAGGATTTCAAAGAAATATCTGCATTTCCATTTTCACTGTAGCATTATTCATAATAGCCAACATATGAAAACAACTTATGTGTCCATCAATAGATGAATGGATAAAAAGAAGTGAGATATTTATGTACATGTGGACAAAAGTAGATTTACCGTTGTGAGTACACAGAACAGAGTTCATCCTTGTCTTATTATTTATTAATTATTACGTTATTTCCCATATAAACAACTGTAAACCTACTTTTGCCCCACCCTGTGAATATGATGAAATATTATTTAGTCATGAGAAGAAGGGGATCCTGCTGTCTGTGAAAACATGGACAGACCTTGAAGTCATTATGGTAAGTTAAATAAGCCAGACAACGAAAGACAAATACTGTATAATAGTACATATGGAATCCTGAAAAAAATCAAACTCATAGAAACAGAGAGTAGAGAAGTGGTTTTCAGAGGCTGATGGTGGGGGAAATGGGGAGAAGTTGGTAAAAGGGTACAAATTTTCAGCTACAAGGTGAATAAGGTCTTAGGATCTATCAGTTTAGTCACCTTATCAACCTAGGTAACTATAGCTGATAATACTGGTGTTGTATAAATGAAATTTGCTAAAATAGTAGAATTTAAATGTCCTCATCAAAAAATATGAATAAATGTGTGTGTGGTGATGGATGTGTCAATTAAATGGGAGGAATCCTTTCACAGAGTATACATATATCAAGTCATCACCATGTGTACTTTACATATAATTTTGTCAATTATACCTCAATAGAATAAATTGGAAGATTCAACAAAGTAAAGAATTCAATTCTCCCCAAGTTGATATATAGGTTTAACTCACTTCCTATCAAAATCCCAACAAGATCTTGTAAGTGAAAACAGCTTATTCTAAAATTTATATGGAAAAACGCAGGCCCTAAAATAGCTAAAACAGCCTTAACACAAAAGAATAACATAGGCACAATTATTCTACCCAATGTTAAGACTCACCATATGGCTATGGTAATCAAAATAATATGGTATTAACTGAGGAATAGACACATAGATCAAAAAATGGAATGAACAGACTCAAACAAAATATGCCCAACTGATTCTCTTTGATGTATTTAACTCTAAGAAACATATCATGCATTCTTTTTTAAATGTTTTGTTGAAACATAATTCATGTACCATAAATTTCATATTTACCAACTGCACAAGTCAGTGATTTTAACTGTGTTCAGAACTTATGCACCATCACCACTGTCTAATTCCACATTTTCATCACCCCCAAAGGAAATTCCATACCCATTTCGCAGTCACTTCCTATTCCCTTATACCCCAGCCTGTGGCAACCAATAACCTATATCCTGTCTCTATGGATTTGTCTATTCTGAACATTTCATATGAATAAAATCATATAATATGTGGCCTTTTGCATCTGGCTTCTTTCACTTAATATTTTCAAAATTCATTCATATTGTAATATGGATCTGTACTTCACTTTACCCCTGTATACTAAACCACTGTATGAATATTTTATTTATTGACTGAGTTTTTGCTATTATGAATAACTCTACTACAAACATTCATATACAGATTTCTGTGTGGGTGTGTGTTTTCAGTTCTCTTGGATATATACCTAGAACTGCAATTGTTGGGTCATACGGTAACTCCATGTTTAACTTTGTGGAAATGTTCAACAGTTTTCCAAAGCAGCTGCATCATTTTACATTCCCACCAGCAATGTATGAGGGTTCAAATTTCTCCATATTCTCTCCAACAATTATTATTGTCCAACTTTTTTATTGTGCCCATCCTAGTGGGTGAAGTGGTATCTCACTGTAGTTTGAATTTACATTACCTTAATAACTAATAATGTTAAGCATCTTTTCAAGTGCTTATTGGTCATTTGCATATCTTCCTTGGAGAAGTGTCTATTCAAGTCCTTTGCTCATTTATTTCAGAAGTAGAATACCTCACACTTGGAGACCAATTAACGTTAGAAGAAAAGCAAGGGAAAGTATTTAAGATCTATCTGCACCTTCTATTAGGTTGAGTAATATGAAATTGCCATTTTTGTAAGTCAAAAATTATTGAACTTCACCAGTTTAAAGTGTTTCAAATGAGAGACTCAGCAAATAGTAATTCTATAAATGCAAGATGTGGCAAACAGGCAGAAGAGCTTATTTGGGAGTGAAGACCTGGTTTTTAATTAAACAAAAGAATTGAGCTATCAATTTCCAATTTTTCAAAAGGCAAGCTTAGAGAAATACTTTGTCGAATGTGACAGGGAGTATTCCCTACCTCAAAAATGGCTTCACCAATGGACAAAGGCTGAATTGTAAACTCAATAATAGGACCTATCAGAACAAAGAAACCTATATGCAATGCTCACCATTGTTCCCTTTCCTCCTGAACACAAACTAAACTTCACTCTGCATCCTCCCTTGCAATTTGATATAGCTGACCAATGGAACATAGGTGGAAGTGATAGGCATTACTGGACCGGGCCCCTAAGAGCTCCAATGGGTGGCCTTGATTCTCTTCCCTACCTCCCAATGTAGAGGCTCCAGCAGAGGACACCGTGCTGGAAGGGGCCTGCATCCATGGCTGACCATGGGAAAGGCTGTCCATCAACCAGGAACATATATGGCTAGACTTTTCTTAAACCAGAAATAAACATTTATTGGGGTAAGCCATTGAAATTTTTTAGGTTAATTTTTTATAGTGTATAATCTACCCTAACTAATACAAGACCTTTAACAAATAGCCAGGGACTTTGGGCAACCATTTTGTTGCCACTGTGCATCATTACTGCCTCCTTTAGAGTCTAAAGAGAAAAGTAAATCTTTGGTTATATTCCAGCAGCAATTTCTCCTCATGAGTATCCTCCTACTGTTTTCAGAGCACAGGGCACTCTCCTCCTTGAAATAGTCTGATCAAGTTGACACATTTCAGCACTTCAACAAAATCTCTAAAAACAATAAACAAATTATTTTAACTGTAGGTCATCAGGAAAACAGATTAGACACAGCACACTGTATAATAATTTCATAATTCGGTGTATTAATTTCACTAGTTCCATTCCATTGAAGTGGAATTATGCACGTGTCCTTATGTGACTGGCTTATTTTTACTTACTGTAATGTTCTCTGGGTATATTCACGTTGCTGCATAAGGTAGGATTTCCTTCTTTTTTCTATGGCTGCATAATTATCCACTGTGTGTATATACCACATTTTCTTTATTCTGCTATGGATAGACACTGCATATTTTTCCATTTTTTTGTTATTATGAATAATGCTGCAATGAACATGCAAGTACAAATATCTCTTCAAGATCCTGATTTCAATTCTTTGGGATAAATTCCCAGAAGTAGGATTTCTGGGTCATATAGTACTTGGTAGTTCTATATTAATTTTTGAGGAACTGCCATGCTGTTTTCATTGTGCTGCAGTATTTTACATTCCCACCAATAGTGTACAAGGGTTCCTATTTCTCAAAACCCCAGTATCACTTATCTTTGTCTCCACCATAATAGTCAGCCCACCCCAGCAACACTTGTTTTCTTTGTTTTTTCTATAATAGCCAACCCAGCAGGTATAAGGTAATATCTCATAGGTTTTGATTTGCATTTCCCTAGTGACTAGTGATATTGAGCATCTTTTCACATACTTGTTGGCCATGTGTTTGTCTTCTCAGGAGAAATTCAAGTCTTTAACCCATTTTTAATGAGGTTATTAGTTATTTTACTCTTTGCAGCATCCTTATATATTTTAGATATTAACGCCTTATCTGATACATGGTTTGCAAATATTTTCTTCCATTTCATAGGTTGCCTTTTCACTCTACTGTCTTTTTTTCTGTGCAGGAGCTTTTTGATTTGATGTAGTCCCACTTGTCTATTTTTGCTTTTGTTGCCTGTGTATTTGGTGTTATATCCATTAAGTCACTGCCAAGGCCAATGTCATGAAGCTTCACACTACATTTTATTCTAGAGTTTTCACAGTTTGGGGTATTATGTTTAAGTCTTTAATCCATTTTGAGTTGATTTTTTGTAAAGGGTAAGATAAGAGTCAAATTTCATTCTTTTTCATGTGGCTATCCTGTTTCCCCAGCACAATTTATTTAAGAGATTTTTATTTACTCATTGTGTATTCTTGACACCCTTGTCAGAGATTAGTTAACCGTATACACGTTTTTGGGATCTCTATCCTGTTTTATTAGTCTATGTATTTGTCTTTATGCCAGTAGCATACTGTTTTAATTACTGGAGCCTTGTCAAATATATTAAAATCAGAAAGTGTGATGCTTCTGGCTTTGATCTTCTTTTTCAGGATTGATTTGGCTATTCAGGGTCTTTTATGGTTTCATATAAATTCTAGAAATGTTTTTTCTATTTCTGCAAAAAAAATGCCACTGGGATTTAAATAGGAATTTCATTGAATCTATAGATTGCTTTAGGTAAAATGAACATTTTAAGAATATTAAGTCTTCTCATCCATGAATATGGGATGTCTTTCCATTTCATTAATGTTTTGTAGTTTTTTTGTATACAAGTGCTTTATTTCATTAGTTAAGTTTCTTCCTAAGTATTTTATTTTTTTGATGCCATTGTAGATGAGATTGCTTTATTAATTCCAATCCTTTTACATTAGTTGTCAGTGTATAGAAATACAACTGATTCTGTATATTGATTTAATATCCTGAAACATGAATAAAATGGTATTTAATATTACCAAATGCTTTTTCTGCATCTATTGAGATAATCATGGAATTCTTATCCTTTATTCTGCTAATGTGGTACATCACACTAATTGATTTGTTGAAACATCCTTGTGCCCCAGGGATAAATCCCACTTGATCAGGGTGTATGATCTTTTAACATGCTATTAAATTTGGGTTGCTAGTATTTTGTGGAAGATTTTTGATCTATGTTTAAAAGGTGTCCTGTCACCAATTACCATGTATGGGGCAAAGCTTCCTCACACACACCCAACAAGCAAGTCTCTGACACCAATTGGGTGTTCTACAATTCACCTCTGTTCTGACATTGTCCACCCAAAGGTAGCAACAGATCCCACAGGTTAAGAATTAAAGTCATACAAGACTTCCCTCCCATCACCACTTCGGATGCCAGTCATAAGTCCACATTGTCATAAGTACTTTGACTGATTATAACTGTAAGGTTCCCACAACCCTCTCCTTTGGTAAAATTTGCTAGAGTGATCACAGAACTCAGAGAAACATATTACTAGATCAGCAGTTTATTATAAAAGGATATAACTCTGGAACAACTAGATGGAAGAGATGCATGGAACAAGGTATGGGGAACAGATGTGGAGCTTTCTTGTCCTCCCCAACTGTGCCACTCCCCCTGCATCTCCACGTATTCTTCAGCCCAGAAGCATTCTGAACCTTGTTCTTTTGGGTTTTTACAGAAACTTTATCACAAAGGGATGATTGATTAAATCACTGGCCATTGGCTAACGTCAACCTTCAGTCCCAACCTTCAGTCCCTTTCCCCTCCCCAGAGGTCAGGGGTAGGGGTCAGGGAATAGGCCTGAACACTTTTTTTAAATTTTATTTATTTGTCTTTAGAGGGAAAGGGAAGGATAGAGGGAGAGAAATATCAATGTATGGTTGCCTCTCATGCTGGGAACTGGCCTGCAACCCAGGTATGTGCCCTGACTGGGAATCAAACTGAGATCCTCTAGTTCGCAGGCCCGCACTCAATGCACTGAGCTACACCAATGCAGTTCCAACACTTTAATCATACCGTTGATTTTGCCAGCAACCAGCTCTCATCTTTAGGGAGGCCTTTAATGAAGGCCAAAGGTCACTTCATTAACATAACAAAAAAACTCCTTTTTAGCTCTCATCACTTAGGAAATCCCAAGAGTATCATTAGCAGATCTGTGCCAGAAGTGGGGATGAAGACCAAGTATATATTTCACATCATCACAATGTTTATAAGGGATATGAGCCTGTAGTTTTCTTTTCTTTTAGTGTCTTTGTTGGGTTTTGGTATCAAGATAATGTTGGCCTTATACAGTGAGTTTGGAAGTGTTCCCTCCTTTTCAATATTTTGGAAGAGTTTGAGAAGAACTGGCATTCAAAAGTTCCATCTTTCTCCCTCTCCACAGTCCACGTTAGTCCAAAACATCATCTCTTTCCTAAAATGCTCACCACTTCCACTTTTTTTCTTTAATTTCAGTTTACATTCAATATTATTTTGTATTAGTTTCAGGTGACCACTTTCACTCTCAACCTCTACTTACTTACTATTCATTCCTCATACAGCAGCCAGAAGAATATTTTAAAACACAAATTAGATGACATCACTCTCTTTAAAGCTCTCAAGTGACTTCCCATTGCAGTTGGAGTACAATGCAGACATCTTTATCTTGGCCCGAGAGGCCCGATGAGGTCCAGTCCTGGCCCAAGTCTCCAATCTTGCCTCGTGCCATTCAACACCCAACTACTACTCTTTAACCATCAAATTAGTTCTTCTTAACAAGTACATTTATTGATTTGAGCAAATATATTTCAATTTTGTTAGAGTTAGCAGAAGGCATGCCATCTGTGTCACCATACAAAATAAGTGATTATCCTAATACTTCCATCTCTGTCTTAAAAAAAATAATCTAACATCTCCATTGTGTGTACCTCTTACATAAAATTTGAAACAAGTAGGCAGATACCCTTCTTCTCTTTGACAATTGAAAACTGAAACATGCAGAGGTCAAAATGCATGAACCACATCCACCTCAACTTAAACGTAAATTAAATGTTATTGGAACTTCTGACTATAATTTATCCTTCAGAGTAATATTGTCAGCAACAAATATATGCCCTATATTACAAAAAAAGTCTTCTTTGCATCTCTTACATTAATTTTTAAAGAATTATGTTTTAAATATCTGCATCATTGTCTGTCTCTGAAAATTGTGATATCGTTCCAATTCAGATTATCTCCGTTGAACAAAATGCATTTATATTGTCATTATGGCAAAATAAAATCTTCAAATACATAAAACTACCCATATTAATAGGGAACTTATAATTAATTTTCCAATATCTATAATGTAGTTAGGCATCTTTGATGTTTCAAAACAAACCTAAAAAACAAAGGAAAAAACAAGTGGAATATTGTTATCAGTAGTAGTCAAGCTTTATGTTTATTTAAATGCTAAAATTAATTTTAAAAAGAGAATTTTATTGTATTTTCTCATTTGTTGGTAATAATAGATTTTCCTAAGAATGAGGAGAACTCAATTACCCAGAATTACTGAAAATGCTGATTATTTATACTATTTCAGATCAACAAAAAGAGTACTAAACAATGCTACCCCATTGCATTTGGAGATAAATTCTTTACTCAAACTAATTCACACCCAAAATATTTTATAAAGTGGAATTACTCTGGTTTGTCTGAAGATAAAAACCTGCACAGCCACCCCTTCACCCCAGTGTTCCTATGAAGAACCTACCATTTATAAGATTACTGCCTTATGATCCACAAATGATGCTGGAATTTTATTTCCAGTCCTAATGAAAATGATGGATCTTATCACACAAATTTAAGAAGCATCATAGCTTATTTTGCTTTTAACTTAAAATATTGCTATTTCTATCTCTATTTCAATGCCTATTACTTTCTCTCTCCTTAAAGGATTGACTCTGTTTTTATTCTGTTTCCAGACACAGCATTTACAGTGACTATGAGTCTTAAATTTCTAAAATGCAAAGTGAAAGGAAAATATATTTCAGGAAATAGATTTGGCATTTTCAAGTTTCAGTATTTTGTTTTAGGAGCTTTAGATCAAGAGAGCCATAAGACACTGGCCATTGTAATGTGTACCTGGGCACCGTGCTCAGTAATAACAATAAAAGCCAGTAGTTTGAAGCCAAATGCTCTGGTGCTGAAATAAAAACAATAACATAAAAAGGCATATGAACACAGATTGCTACAGATTTGGGGATTTTGCCACTTGTAGCAATAAATCTGAATGAAAGAGTGTATATCACAACAGAAAAAAATAATGCTATAAGTTTCAAAAGAGACAGGAATAGATAAATCAAACTCAAGTACAAGAGAAGCCCTTAATTGCATGTCTTATGGACAAGGTCATTTAGGACAGCTTCTCACTAACCAATATTTCATTTTTTCAGTAGATGCATAATAGTCTTCATCACTTTAAGCCCTACCTGGATACAGGCCTGCCTCAAAGACCAGCCTACATCAACCTGGGTAAGTAGACATTTTATGTAGCACTCAAGCCAATCAGAACCAAGTTCCCCTTTATTAACAAATATTTTGTTATATCTCTTTTACTAATCTAAAGCAAAATTAATAATATAACCTAGTAATGCACATATTTAACAAGGCTCCAATAGTGATACAAAGAACAAATAAAAATTAATCAATATATCATTTAAAAATAAAGATTTCAAAATGTAAATTTTCAGACATGAGTTCACTGAAGATCTAAAAAAGTAATTGAATGCTTACAACTACCAATAATGAATAATTTTGGTTTAAGAAATACTAGTGAATCCAAAGCCATTTCATGTGAGAGTCAGAGATAAGCAGTGCTAAGATAAACTAGTGTTGGGATAAGTCACAGGAAATCAAAATCTACCTGTATGCAGTAAGACAAAAATGGAAACAACCAATATGCCATGATAAGTTACAAACTGTAAAAGTGAAGAAAATTAGGAAATTGATATATTTTTGTATTGATTAATAATGTCACTACACCCTGCCAGGATTGCAGGATTTTAGAATCTCCTTTCAAAGTCTGTGGAGGTTGTATCACTTAGAAATACATTCAGTTTCTAGTAACACATCTGAAATAACCTTGACTTAAATATGATATTTAATATGACAAAGACCTATTTCTCATTTTTAAAAATCCAGAGGTACACAATAAAGTGCTGAAATCATAGCTCCATCACCATCAGGAATCAGGCTCCTATTATCTTTCTGCTGCGCCATCTTTTTTTTTTTTAAGAGTTTACTTATTTGTTTTTAGAAAGAGGGAAGGAAGGGAGAAAGGGAGGAAGAGAAGAACCGATGTGGGAAACAACTGGTTGCCTCTGGCATGTGCCCCGGCCGAGGGCCAAACCAGCAACCCAGGCAGACACCCTGATCCGGAATCAAAACAGCCACCCTCTGTTTTGCAGGATGACACCTAACCAACTGAGCCACAACAGTCAGGGCTCTGCTGCACCATCTATAAAACTAGTTCTTATCCTTGAAATTCCCTTGTAGTTGCAAAATGATCACTGCAGCTCCAACCATCAGGTCTATAATCCAGGCATCAGAAAAAATAAACAGGCAAGGACTAAAGGTCACACATCCTAGCTAATTCATCCTTCTTTAAAGTACTTTTCTGGCCCCAGCTGGTATAGGTCAGTGGATCGAGTACAAGCCTGTGAACCAAAGGGCTGCCAGTTCAATTCTCAGTCAGGGCACATGCCTGGGTTACGAGCCAGGTCCCTGGTACGGGTGCAAGGGGCAACCACACATTGATGTGTCTGTCCCTCTCCCCCTCCCTCCCTTCCCTTCTCTCTAAAAATAAATAAATAAAATCTTTAAAAAAATAAAGTACTCTTCTGGAAGTCTCACCACAACACACCTGCTCACCTCTCTTGGACCAGTAAACTTTTCAGCAAAAGAGATTGGGAGATACAGTTATATATCTGGGCTAAACCAACAATATAGAAAATGCATTACTAAGGAAGAAGAGGGGAACTTGAAGGGGGATACAGAGATGACAGAGGGTGAACATTAGAGAGTTTAATATGTGCATTGCTTTATAAGGAAGTGCAGGTGTTAAGACACTCAAGAAGAGACTGACGTTCCCCTTCATTCTTAAGACTTTTTAAGTTGCTTTGTGTTTTATTTAAATATGATCAACTCATACTGCCAATGAAGACAAGTCCAGAGACAATTGTTGTCCACCCAAAATATGCAAATTAAGTTACAGAGAACAAGAACTGATTGAAAGGCAAAGCTAATGATGTATTTATTTTAATAGAAGGGGAAATTAACCAGAAGTAATAGTGAACAGAAAAAAAATCACCCTTATTCTCCTCACATAAATTTCATACTGTGATTTATCTGTGATTAAACTTAAAAAAATGGAGATTTGAAAAATTATCTAATGAATTAGGGCTTTGCATAGACTAGTGTGGACACCCGTTTTATTTTGGCTTGCTATTTTTCTCAATTTTATACTGGCCTTCCTGTCTCCAGTGTCCTCATTCACTCACCAGTGAATCTAGTCATCTCACTTGCCTGTTTAAAAACTTCTTTGGTTCCCTCTTGAGTAAATAGTAAAATCCAAACCCAGCTTGCAACAGGGCCCTTTGCAAGCCCAAGCTGACTTCTTCTCAAGCTGTAAACACTCACAGCTGCTGGGTTGAACATTTAGACTGTAACACCTCTGTACATATTATTCATTCTCTTTGCCTCTATGTTCTTCTCCCATCCTCATCTTCACCTGCCTGGTCCCATCTACCCTGAGTTTGAGGGGTTGCCTCTTTGAGTAAAGCCTTCAGTGACAAACTCCCAGCCCCAGACAGCTACCCACACTCTCTCACAGCTTTCTTCAGGTCTCTGAAATAGTGTCTAAATACCTGTCACTGCCCTCAGATTAGGAACTGGGGCCACTCTACTTCCTCTTAACCCCGTGCCCAGCAAGGCGCCTGACACACAGAGAGCAGTAGATGGCTAAGCAAACATGAAGTTCTCCATGCTGCAAATCACTTTCCACCATGTTTCTAAGAGCTTCAGGGGCAACTCCCCGCAGTTTAACTCCAAAGAGGCCCATTGCCCTCACTCAGGAGGACCAAGAAATGGAAAATGAGAGTTCTGTAAGTCCACACTACGCATTCCCATAGAACAAATTGGTATCTTCCGGAGGTAACACTCCAGGACACATCCCTAGGAGCCATTTGTCAAAAATATTCCCCACAGGCATCTCAAAACAAAATGTTGAGGTCAAGGAGTGCAAAAATGTTTATCTTCCTATTTCATGGATCATCACAGATTAGAGCGAGAGAATAAGAGAGGAAGAGCAGAGCAAGGAAGAGAGAGTGAGCTATCCGATGCCAGACTCTGCTGTCGTCTGCTCATACCCACTACTACCCGCTGCTACTTGGGAGACCATCCCAGCCAATGCTTTGCCCTTTCTCATTGGTCTTTCCATCTGGGTCTTTCCACTACCAACCAAAAATAGAAAGGAAAATTTTGTTAAACCCAAAAATCAGAATGATGTGATTTTAGTAAAATATTTACTGTATCTAGAAAAACATCTATCTTGTCAATGTCAATGCCTATATTACAATAAGTAGTATTTGTTTTGTGCTTGCAAGTAAGAATAATAATTCAGAGTTTCTATTGTCTCTGCAACCAGCAATATCCAACAAGTCAATTCCATTTTTTCCTCAAATTCTTTGAAAATATGCTCAGAATAAGATGGCTTATTTCCAATGTTTTAAAATGTAAGTTGTCTGAAGTTTCTTTTCCTTTCTTCAGCTGTTTCCTCTAATGTTTAGCATCTGCAGATTCTAGTCCTAGAGTTAGATTAGCCTGGAGAGTTTCTAATTTCTTAAACTCTCAATTCTGGTCTGATTCCTGCCTCCCAGGCAATATAATGCTGCTCCTGAAATCTTTCTAAACCACACAAGAACTGTTGTGTAAGGACATTTCAGTGATCAGACTTTATGAGTCAGAGCTTTTGAAAGTCTAAATTCCAACCGAAAACTGTACTTGAACAACAACTAAAATAAAATAAAAGAAGAAGAAAGTCTAAATTCCAGCATATGTTCTTACATTGCCTCTTGGTCAGGACTTAAGCTCTCTAGTTTCTTCCCGCTTCCAAGAATTGATGAGACAAATAACATTTGCAAATATAGTGTTAGACTATAACAAGATAATTTTAGAGAAGACAAAAATAAACATAAGGGGGAAAAGAGTTCATAAATATTTGGCAATCATTTTGGGTCCGACCCAATATTAATTGAGTACACCAAGCAACTTCACAGATTACATTTAATCTTTAAAGTAATCCTGTAGCATAGACATTAATTATCTCCACATTAAAAGAGAAAAAAAAAGACGCTCAGAGGGGGTTAAATCCCTTGCCCAAGGATCCCACTGCTAGTGAGTGCCACAGATTTTGAACTGAGGTCCTTTGACTACTGGTTCAGAATTCTTTTCACTATACCATTCTGTTGAAAAGACTAGTACATTCCATGGTTGGAAATTTGTCACCCCTTGTCTATGAATCACTTTTTAACATAATTCTTACTAAAATAAATACATTTATTCTGGTACAACCCCCCAAAATTACCTTGTCTAGAAAAATGAAACTAAGAGGTTGCCCCTATTCTTAGAATAGCCTCATTTGAACAAGAACTGGAAAAGGTAGAATTTGTAGAGGCTTCATGCTGTTCCCAGGATCCTATCAGATGCAGACTACTCAGTGCCCCCTCCTTTTGAACTAAATGGGGCCCTTTTATGGAGGAAGCTGCTAATATGGCATCAGGCTATTAATGGGAAAAGCATTTACTTTAGATTAAGAACAGTGTAAAGTAGAGAGGGGCTCTCTATGACTGGCTATTAGAGATGTTAATTAAATATTTATAATGTCTAAATTAGCATAGTGAAAGCTCAATTCATCAATTTGTTCTGGTCTGTTTGTAAGGGGGAAAAATAACTCCAAATGCCCCTGAAGAAAGATGCTATGTGAGTCAATAGGAAGATGACTGAACAATTTATTATGATTGTGGTAAACTTTTATTTTGATTTTATTTAAAGGTACTTGTTGCAGCACCTTACTTTAAAGATCATTTACCACAGTCAATATACTGGAGGGCCATGCATTATTCATTGTTATCCAATGAAGAATTTGCTAAGGTGCTTCAATGCGGAATGTCTGATTGATTCATTGATTTGATAGTTACTTCCAAAAAGTAGGGACTAGGTTTAATGTTGAGAATTGGGGCTGGAAGCCAGAAGCCTTAGGTCCTTCTTTTATTACTAACTTGCCTGCTGAAGGACCAAGTTTTCCAAGACATGAAATATATCTTACTACTAGCATTGTTTTCAAGCTTCGTGGCTAATGATTCACAGGAATAGTAGGATCTTCTACTGAAAACTGTTAGGAATGTGGCTGCTTCTCCCTCTGTCTAGTGTAGGAAAGCCAAGGATGTTAACATCTAAATGTCCACAACCTGTGGATACTCAATGAATGTATTTCATGAATTCCATTGGTTAAAATTATTTTTGCCTCATTTTATTATGCAAAAATCCCAGAAGGGAAAGACCAACTGTCCAACCTATGTTCAACTGCACATGTTTCTGGCTGCAGTGGAGACTTTTCCTCACCAGCACTTTAAATGGAGTTGTCTATAACTGGATGATCATCAACACTGGTGCACATTTGGGTAAACACGCTTAATTGTGGGAGGAAAACCTGGACTTTTTTTAACAAACTCTCTTCTACTACATTGGTCCATTAGTTAGTTTCATGATCATATTTAGTAATGTAGTTCTTCCCGAAAACTACATTTTTTTTTAAATACAACTTTTAAAAGACCTTTTAGTTTGGGCTGTAATGAACTGTTTTCTTCTCTCTTGTAAGTTTTCTTCTATGGAGAAGTGCCCAGAAACACAGTTTGATCCCTCTTTATATGGGTACATCTGATCTTCCTCTCTGTCTTTCCACCTTCGGAAAGGCTGGCCTTTCCTAAGGGGAAGGCTGGCTTGAAAGGGTTAAAGGTTCCCCGGTCAAAATGACCCAACAGAAGGAGCCCGGCCCAGAGCTGAAATCTAAGTGCTAATGACCGCTGCCCTTCACCCCGCGGCTGTCCACCGGCCAGACCTGCGGCCGGGTAGGGGCCGGGCCTGGGAGAGGGCACGATGTTCTGCATTTAACATTTGAACTTCTCCTATCCGAGGCAGCAGGCCGTTTTGTCCTGGGGTCGCTGACCCTGGCTCCCCCTTCAGCCGCCCTGAAACCTTAATTGAATGACAGATGGTCATCTTCAGGGGCGCCAGAAGCTGCAGGCTGCCCGCCGCGCTGGGGCCGCGGCCCCAGGCCCCAGCGGTCCCGGCGCGGCTCTGCCTGCAAGGGGCGGGCGGCAGAGGCAGCGGGTGGCCTTCCAGACGTGCCCGGCCCGCGGGCGCGGCGGGCTCTGTGGGCCTCGGCCAAACGCGCAGCCCCGCACTGCCAGAGGAAACCTGACCCCGAGTGGCCCTGAGCGTCGACGTCTGAAGCCTGCGAGGCCTACGGCCAGCAGGCCGCCGTCCCAGCCCGAGCGCCCGTCCCCGGGCGTGGCGCGCCCGCCGCACGCGGCCTGCACGGGGTCGACAGGAGCGCCTTCGCTGGAGCTCCATTCCCGGCCGGAGTCCTCGCGAGCCTCGCGGTGCCAGCGGGTCGGGCCCGCCCCGGCTAAGGCACGCGCCCTGGAATCGCAAAACCACCCCACTGCGGGGAGACGTCAGGGCTCTGGGGTAAATGGCAGGCGCCCCAAATGGCGCTCGGAGACACCGCGCCCGGGCTTCGCTGCCTCAGCCGCCCGCCCGCGCACAGCGTCCCATTCTTTAAAATAAAAGCCGCGAGCCCTACAATTACTGGGATGACAGTGAGCGGGTATTGATCCGCAGCGGGCATTGTAGGATCAAGCAGGCGGGCGGAGGCTGACATCGCCGCCCCCACCCTTCGCCGCCGCCTCGTCCTGCAAAAGCGCTAAAAAACCGTTTCTAAATGTTTGATTTCAGACACACCATCAACACCTGCTGCAAAGAATGACGCCCCCACCCCCGGCCGAAGGGCTGTACCTCCCCCCTTTCTCCCCTCCTCCCCTCCTCCCCTCCTTCCAGGCCCGAGTCAGCTACGCCGCCACCTTCAGCCTTTTTTTTTTTTCACTTTTTTAATTACTGAGGGAAAAGATACACATAAGCAAAAGAGAGAAAAAAAGAAAGAAAAGGCTCCCCGGCAGGCGCGAGCGGGGGCGGTGAGGAGGGCGGCGAAGACGGTAATGCAACCCTAATGCACAGATAGCTGACATCAACTTCCGTCAGGCAGCTCCTAGAGATCGAACCTTTCGATTGTAACTGGGACAATTTGCATAGTGATTCCCTTTCAGAGCTTTCCCGGGTCCATAACAAGCCCAGGCAGCTATTCAAATGCAAGTTGCAACCCCAAATGCAAGGCTGGCCTAACCAAAAAGAGACATTCGGCTCCCGGGAGAAGCGAGACCCGTGCTCCGGTTCTCATCCTTCTCTCTCCTCCTTTCTTCTCTTTTTCTTCTCTCGTTCCTGATTTAGCTGGGAGCTGTTTATTTATGGCTGCAAATGTGTTTGAGCAAGAGAGAGGGAGAATTGATCTTTGCTTGGACTTAAAGATGGAGCCGAAGGCGCTAGAGGGAATTTGGGTTTCTGCGTCTAGCTCAGACCCTGGGCGCCGAAGGGGGCCGCTTGGCAAAGAGCCCGAGATCTTTATTCCACGCAACCCTCACCTCACGACCTTGCAGGAATCCGCGGGCTCAGGAGCGGCCTGGCTGACCCACCTGCCCCGGGCCGAGCTACCGAGAAAGGCTTCGTGGAGGGGTCCATCCTGTCTGTCTTTAAAATGAGCGCAATAAAAGGTATCACCTGCGACGTGTGCGGATTACTTTTACTGTGCCTTGCGCGTGGAGTGGGGGGGCTACACGTTAGGGGAAGGGGGTGTTAGGGGGCCTGAAATGAGGGTCCCCGTTTACGGTTTCTGTCTCATTTGAAATTATGCAGATTGACTCTCCTTTCCCTCCCTCCTAGGGGGCAAATCCTCAAACGGGAACCCGTCCTCTTGTCACGGAAGCAACTTGCCATGAAATCCGCTAATGCGCTGCGACTCGCCCACTGGGGTAAGCCAGCCTCGCAGGCGCAGGCGGGGGCGGGGTGGGGCGCAGCGCGGGGGTGCTTAGCCAGGGCAGGGGCTCCGCCGGCCCGGCCGCGCCGGTCCGCTGCGGAGCTGGCGGCCGCGCAAACGGGGTGGGAAGCGGAGGGCAAAGGGCAGCAGCCGCGTCACAGCAGAGCCAAGTGGGGGCGCCCCCCTCCCAGCCTGCCCTCCCAGCGAAGGCCACTAACAGGTCCTCACGACGAGTTTGAAGTAGCAAATGAGGGCGCGGGGGGAAAGGCCTCCCGAACAGGGTGTAAATATCCGGGTGCGCCACGCCGGCCGGCGGATTCGAGAGCGCGCGGACAGGTTTTGTTCGCGGTGGCCCAGCACCTGTGTTCCAGCGAGTTGTAAAAATGGAGCCAGCCAGATTCATTCGCCCCGGGGAACTCTCTCAACTGGGACTCGTCTACATTTTCCCAGGCTGGTTCCCGCTTTCTAAACCTCCCAGGTTGCTGGGCTGTCCCTCCGAATCCAGCCCAAATATGCCAAAGACGACCACAGTCCACTGTCCTTGCGGCACTGACCGGTATCTTAGTGGCAGAACCAGATCCTCTGGTCAGATGACATAAAGCGGCGCCTAAGTTCGTGTCTTTTTGTTTTGTATTATTTTGTTTTGTTTGTTAAGTGGTGAGAAAATGTAGGCTTCTTAAACCCGCAGCAGCAGCCAAACACATTTCCCAATGTCCTTTGCTTATTTGGTTCGGGTGCTGGAAGCTGTCTGGCGGTTAGCTGTTTCACTGCGACTGTTTTATGCAGAGCACTTGGGATATCTTCTCATTTTTTTTAAGTCTTGGTATCCTAAAATTTACCTATAGAATGATTCTCCAGTCGTTTCACAATAGGTTTCTTAGGGACCAGATCAGAACGGGGAGGGTTTGGAATTGAATGATGAGAAAAGCCGACCGGAAGGTACAAATAAACCCAATGAAAATTGAAAACAAATCCAACAGACGAAGTGATTATGAAAGAAGATGAGGGATTTAATTAATCTGGAAAGAGCAAGTTCAAGGTCCGAATTTTCTAATGTAATAACCAAATATGACACATCAAAAGGAATTAAACCTATTCCTTTGACTGTGCACACACAATCTGTGAACACAGGCCTTCCTGAGTGTCTTGGTCAAGTACATATTTAGAGGCTTTTCAAATTCAGCTTTGGGATGCTTTTCTACTTTTTTGGCAAACTATAACCAGTTAGGTGACTTTTAATTCTAATGAAAAACAATTTCAAATCTATTTCTGGCTGTAGGAAAAGAAAAGAAACACATTTTAAACCCTATTAGTCAAATTATCTCTGGTTTCTAAGGGGTTAATTTTGATGAACTTAACCTACTCCTCTTGGAGCAGGGAGGAAGAAAGGTAGAGGCCCTGGCAGGGAGAAGCTCGCCTGCTAGTGACGGAGCTTTGTGGGTCTGAGGAGAGCATGGAGAGGCTCCGAACCTAGCTTTGGGTTTGCTGCATCCCTCTCGCTCTTAAAACAGTAACTCAGATGTAAGTAAAAGTGTTTTCATTTTTTATTGATCTCACTAACATCTTTCATTATTCAGCATGTAGCCACAGCAAATTATCGCTCATTTGATACCGAGATTTCTATTGACCATCACATTCGCTGGAGAGAGAATTCTAACTACTTGGCTGCTCTGTAGTCAGAGCTGAGGCTGAGGATGCTCCCAGCTAAAACCAACATAAATTGAGCCCTCTGCCTCCAGGAATTGATGGAGATGTGTTCATTACATTGGGCCACGTGAACATGCATAGAAATCTGCTTTTTACTCTGACCGCCTTGCCCCCATTCATGAGAAAGGTCAGCCCCTTTGGAAGAGATCGGCCTACTTGGAGGGCTGGGCTTTATTTGTCTCTTCTAGATCCTTTCTGGCAACTTCTTTCCAGCTCTGGCCAGGGTTTCAACAGAAATTATAACCATACCAATTTGGATACTTACAGGAATCATTAAACAACCCCCCCCCAAAAAAAAAACTGAAATAAGCACCAGTGATTTTTAGTCTCAACACAATTTCCTAAATTAACCTGACACACATCCCCACCCCCCAAGACCCCGTGTCCTCAGAAAGGGCCACGTAGAGGAGGAAGGAGCTCTGAGAGATGCAGCTGTTCTCTCTTTGGTTGGCCATGGGCGTCCATCCCGAAATAAGAGGGTGGGCGACTCCTGAGCCCGTGGAGGGGCGAGGCACGAAGCCTGGGGCTAGTGAAGGCCTCACCTTTTACCCTGGGGCTGATTCCTTGGGGCTAAAGCTGGTAAAGGCGGTGGGAGGGGAATAGAGGCTGGAGCGAGGGACCAGAAAGGAAAGAAGAGGCCGGGTTTGTTCCCCCGGAAACTGGTGGCTGAATCTGCCTTCGAAAAGCAAGCAGCCCGAGCTGCCCCCTCCCCCAGAAGAGGGGCCACCTAAGGCCCCAGCGCACTGCCTGACTTCCTCCTCCGGAGGCGGCCTCCTCATGCCTGCTTGTCAGGAACCACGAGCCCTCGCCGCCTCCCTTCGGCGTCCGGGAAAGTTGCACCGACTCGATAGTGCACTAGCCGGCACGACGAAGGTGAAGAGGGAGACGTGGAGCCGACAGTGGGCGGCTGAGCTGGTGGCGCTGGACCACTGCGAGCCTGGCGTCCCGGCCTGTCAGACTTTCAAGTAATGAGGCATCCACGTCTGCCTCTCTTAAGCCTTCCTTCCACCCTGAGAGAAGGCCAAGACGACGTTGGAGGAGCCATGCCCCAGGAACTCCGTGGAAGATATGGTTTGGTTGGATTCATTTTGGCAACCACCAGGAGAGTGGTGCAGAACGAAAAGGGGACCCATGAACGACTTGCGCAATGAGTCCGTGTCGTGTGCATGGGCAAATCTAAGCCGGTTCCGAAGGCGGGAGCGCATGTAGGGGCTCCGAAGGACATGGCTTATTAGCTATTTTCCTAACAGTGCTTTTAAGTGCGAGTGAAGTTTTTCACACCCTCTCGTGAGCCAAGCTCCGTGGACCCTCGAGCATTTGGAAGCCACGTTACTCTAGAACAAGGCAGTGAACAGTGATCTGCGCACACTGGGATCTCAGGGAAGAGCCGCAGTGGAGAGGTGAAGATAGATTCCAACTTGCCTTTCTGGGGTGAGGGGGTAGGGGAGGGGCGTTTATGAAGAGATTCACGCGGTGGATGTTTTCTGGTTTTTTATCTTTAACATAGATAAAATAATCCCCCACCCCATACCAGCGCTGGTGTAACCAACTGCATTCCCCAAAATGCACACTTATCCCCGGAATGTGGCTCACCGACCGTCACAAGAATCCAGCCCACGGAACCGGTTGATCCCCATCAAGCAACCTGACACACGAATGGAGGCAGTCCTTCGTAGGATCGAAGATCCAGGGCGGCTGGATGGGGGTCTGGGAGCCCACGCCTGAGCGAGCCAGGAAGGCTCTGGCCCAGCCAGAGTTGTGAAACCACTCAAGCAGCTTCATCCTGAGAGTTATTTGGGGGAACAAGACCTGTGACCTGGGTGTAAGTTAACGAAGGGGCTAGGGACAGATCGCAAACATTTCTTCAGAAGTGGCAAAACGGAGCACTGCCCAGCTGGCCCGGCTTGGCTGCAGACTAGAGATTAGGAAATGTATTCTGACCCACAGCAGCACACATCTCCTCCGGAGGGCAAGCTCACCCCTACCTACACTGGGGGAAGTTGGGGGGAAGGGAGGCTCCTGACTGGCCACTACGCTTTCCAGCCGCCCCTTTGGCCTCCTCCAGGTTTTGCCAGGCAAATGAAACGAGCAGAACTCAATAGTAAATTATTTTGTTCAGCCTTCTGTCTTCTTATGAAAATAAAAGACAACACTTTGTCATTTTTAATCATATAAGCAGACAATAAACCTAATTTCAGTATTGATTTTTGTCCAGAATCAAGTGATTTTGTACAGTGTCTGTTGTGTTTCCTTTCGGAGGAAGGGCCTTAGCTGGGACATTGTGTAGCCAGCTCTAAGGCTGAGTCTACAGCCGCGCTTATCTAAAACATGTACTGTACTCGACTGTAGACTTCGAGGCTGGATAGCTGACAGCGGGCTCTTGCTGGATGGCAGGGAATTTGGTTTTTGTCTAATTATCTAGACAGCGGTTTCGGCTGGACTGCCTCTGCTGCCTTAGAACAGATGTAAGGCTCAGCTGGCACTTTTAGGATGTTTGGCCTCAGAGATTCACTTTGCTTAAATTGTTTTTTCAAAGTAAAACCAAAGAAATAAAAAATAAAATAACAAAAATCTTGGTAATATGAGGGTACCAGATGGCACTATGGGGATCCTTAGCAAGAGGAGCATACTCTCTCGGGTTACCAAGCCCCAAGTGCCAGAAAGGGGCCAACTCTAGGCCTTAGGACAAGAAAAGGCTCAACAGAGTCGAGTCAGAGGACGTCCGTTTCAGCCAAGGGCCCAGAGGCTCCAGTGCTCCCTCCTCGTCTGGTGCTCACATCCTCTTTCCTTTTCTAAAAACAAGATTATTTGATGCCAATGCCAAATGGAATTGGCACTTTTTATGTGATAGTCTCAAGAAGCTGAGACGTGGGCCAGGCCTCCACCTACCTACAGAAGGAAGAGAAGAAGGGAGGGGGGAGGGAGGGAACGAGGGAAGAAAGTTGCTGGAAACAAAAGAGGTGGAGAAAAAAGGGAGGAAGAGAGGAAAGAAATATTAAGAGAGGGGTGGTGGAAAGAACAAATGGAAGGAAGGAGGAAAAAGAAAAGAAAGAGAAAGAGAGAAGTGAAAAGAATGGTGAAGAAGAGGTGGGAAAAGGAGGACAAACGGATTTTAATAAAGAAAATATACAAAACTCCCCATCCTCTGGAGGAAAACTGTGATTGCCCTGGTAGACTACCTGGACCTTTTACTACAGCCCCGGACAGCTTCTCCTCCCTCCCAAAACGCAGAACAAAAGACAGTCCCAAGCAGAAATAAAAAGCCCCCCAACTTCCTACTCCAATCCCAGAGACTAGACTCAGGTCACCTGACCTCGACCTCTGGCAGAGCATCCCACCCGCCACCCTAGCATGACCCTCCCCCAACTGCTCGCCTCCAAGGGCCTAGGACCCTGGCTGGGGGAGGGGGCCGGGCAGTCTGCGCCTGCCAGAGGGGGTTGTAACCTCCGGCCTGCGAGTCACCCCGGGGCTCTGACCTTTCCTGCCGTCCTCTAGGGTCAGTATTTAACCTTTAGTTCCCCCACCTTACCCCCCGCCACTCAGTGGCCCTCGGCTAGTGAGAAAAGAGGCGTGGGTCGATATTTGGAACAAATAGAGAGAGGCGGCGGGTGGGAGTGGGCCGAACTGGCCGAGTTGGGCACGGACGCCGCACAAACCAGCGCGCACCTTTCCCTCCGCAGGCAGAGGAAACCGAGTCTCCAGGATCGCGCCCTTGCCCGGCGCCGGATGGCAAGGCCCATTTCAACCCTGGTAAAGACCCTGCTGAGAAGCAGAGGAGAAAAGTTGGCATCTTTCCCAGTTTCTCTGCCCAGTTCAGAGCAGTTTCTCTTCATCCAGAGTTCTCCCACCTCCCCAAACCAGCTACTCGTTTGCATTTGGGGGATCTCGAGAGGTTGGGCCAAACGGGCGGGAGACGAAAGTGTAGAGACAGACCTGTGCCTCTCTCAAGCCCGAAGCATTTGGCTCCTCTCCGGGAGCGGGTGCCAAGAGAACCAGTGAAGACATCGGGCCAAAGTCCAGGCTGCCGAGCCCCGCTGGCGGCCTCCCTGTCCCCACCAGGACAGCAAGGACTAGCCTCGCGCCGGCCCCATCCCACTAACTCCCAAAGCCCTGCAACCGTTGCCCCAGAGGGCTTTCCCGCAGGGGATTAGGGAATGTGGTAGTAAACCGGAGGCTGACAAGGTTGGGGGGGAGGAGGGGTTTGAGGGGGAAGCGCCCCCTCCCTGCCCCCCACCTCCCAGAGGCTTGGGGTTTTCGCGGTCTCCCCAGCTGGAGCCGGGGCCGCCAGGAGCCGAGAGCGTTAGGTTCAAATGCATCAAGGCTCTGAAGTCATTTATCCGGTTTCATAAATAATTTTCTTATTACACTTAAGCCCGAGTCCTGCCCCCTTCCCGTTTTTATTGCGGGGTTTCAGCGGCAAAAAGTTTCTAAGTCGGGTGGGCCGTTGTTTTCCTTTTTCCATCATTAACATCATTAATATAAGCTATCAATAACCCTGTCGTTCGGAGCCGAGTTTCACGGTATTGATCCAAGCAGCTATTCATCTCTGCCATGCAAGACACGGAATAATTTTCGCATTACAGTAGCTTGGATTTGCTTTTAATTCATATTTAAAGCTGCAACCGGCTCGGTGGAGCGCTCTGCGAAAGACTAGAGGCGCCTAATTAATAATAAGTTAGAAACGAAGGAAGGCACCAGCGAATAAATAATTAATACAGACATCTATGTCTCTTTGAATATTGCTCCTTTAAAAATTTAGACTTACCAGGACCATACTGTAAGTCTGCAATTTATATTGCGGGGATGATTTAAGAAAGCTATTTTTTTTCCTTGAAATACAATACTAAATTATTTACACTGTTTTGCAAACCTAAGTTCCTTCATTAGCCAGCCCCTCTGGTTTGTTCTTTCCAGGTGGAAAACACCAATTTAAAAAATATTATTATTATTATAAAAATCATAATAAACTCCCAACAAGAACCCCCACGTGCAATAAGCTTCAGGCGGCAAGAGTGAGGAGTATTGGCCAGGAGAGCACGTCTCCAGCTCGGGGCGGGGTGGGGGGCAGTCATATAGGGTGTTTTGTTCGAGGGAGAAAACAAAATCCAAAGGCACTGAGCAGAGGTTTGGGGGCATTCGATAGTGCAGAAAGGGACAGAGTTTGAGGTGAACCCCTGGAGTCCTCGAAGGACCTTGGGCAGAGAGAAGGCTGGGATTTGGAAGGTCCCAAGTTTCCCTCAATGACAAAATAAAGAAAAAAAGAAGGATTTTTAGAGGAAGGCTATTTAAAGCCAGGACTGTATTCCAGACGATCCAGGAGCCACCAGTGGGCTAGGAGAAATAACAAAATTCAAGTGGGTAGAAGTGACTGAGAATTTGACAAGGTTTTTGTATGAGAGAGACTAGGATTTGTTTGCAATATTGTTAGCAACATTGATTTTTTGTTACTTTGGATAAATGTATGTTAAACAGAAAAATACAGACATTAATCAAATACGTTATAATCATCTATTGTTGAGAGAGGAGTTTCTCAGGTGACTGTCTGAGTCTTGGGACTGTGGGGCGGTTCCAGGTTCAGGTCAAGGCAGCCCAAGCTCCCAGGGGCTGGCAGTGTGGAGACAGGAAAGGGCTTCACTTCCAGCTCTATCTTCCTTCCTACTTTTAGAATTACAGCCCGTGTTTAACCAACCCACTACCCAGGTGAGTCAAGCTGGACCCCTCCGCCAAGTTAAATAATTAGAGAAATTGAGAAGTGGAGGTGTTCTTGGCCAAGCAGGTTCCCCCAGATTTCTCACTGCGCCCACCCATCATCCCCGTAGCCTCCTGGCCCGGTCGCCAGGTCTTTTGGGCCTGGTGACCATCTCTACAGCCCTCTTGGGGCTACCACATTCAAGCCCTGGCTGCCTGCGGCCAGGTGGGGCACGCAGCCGGTGCCTCTGCACAAATGCATGCTCACAGCCATAAACGTGCGCCCACACCTGAAAAAAGGCACTAGGTGGGGAAGGAAACACAGGAGCATCTATTTACAGGCGCCTGGAGACCCTCCTCACCCCGACCCCAACCCCTGGACCTTGGGCGCTAGCCCAACCCAGAGAAATGTGCCTCGGAGGCAACACACATTCCCCAACCATCGGTTCCAACAGCTCGGCCTCCTCACCCAGCGCTCGGGGGTCGGGCACCATGGCCGCACTCTCAGCTCCTTTTCTCAACCCCAGTCCTGTGCCCTGGGTCACATGAATAGCACAAGACTCTCTGGGTCACCGCATTAATGGGGCAAGGTCCTTCGCCCTACTGAGCAGGTAGAGGTCTTTTCCGACCTCCACTGAAACTACAGAGCGCACACAGACCCCTTAGGTTTTGGATGGTTCAGGGGGTGCGAGAGGGTGTGCTTCAGGGTTAGAGAGCGAGGGTTGAGAGAAAAGGCTTCTGGGCTCTTGACGACTACATAATCCTGCGCGGGGGTGGCACTCGGGCCAAGGTTGCCAAGGGGCCAAAGGGAGGGCAGGCGGGCCCACTCGCCCAGAGCCCAAAGGGTCTGACGCCCGGGGGCTTCCAGCCATGGGGTTGATGGGATGAAGAGGTCGACGCGTGCAAGGTGGACAGGGCAGGATGGGCAAAAAAGAAGTCAAAGAGTGCAGAGTGTGAAGAGGAAAGGAAAGGTGGACGGAAGGAAAGAGGAGGCTTGGACTGGAGGAAACAAAAGGCCAGCGGGGCCCAGCAGGCCGGGAGGGAAGCGCAGGCAAGGAGTGGGGAGCTCAGAACCCCGGCGTTTCATTTTTAAATCTTCTAGGTGTCGGCGTGTCAAATAAAGACAAGGGCGATAACGATTACTCTGTTAAATCTATGGTACTTGACTGCGCAAACACTAATTGATTAGACACCAAAATGATTTGTTTAAAGAGTTTTCCTTCTCAAGTGCAGCTGCTCTCGGGCCCCTGTGGGTGTTATCCTGAGAGGCTGCAGGGGAGCGAGCTCGCCAAGTGGGCCGCGCGCTGCGCCGCACAGCCGGCAATCCCCCAGGGTGGGGGTGGAGGCAGTGTAACCTGTCCGCCCCCGCCTGCCCGGGACTCCGGGCTGGACTGCGACCAGTGACTTCCGCCCTTCCTGTACCCCTGGGCCGGAGGACTGTGCACCTAGAGACCTTCTTGAGCCGACTTTGGCCTCCACCCGTCCTCTTTGAGTTTTCCACCTCAGGTCGCTTAGAACTGCACCAGCTTGAGGGTCCCTTGTCCCTCGCCCTATCCTCCCAGCCCCCAGCCTCCAGCCCTGGCACTCTGCTCTGGTGCCCCCTGAAATCCGGAGCAGAGCCCCAGATTCTAGGTGCAGGAAGAGGATCCTTAACAACCGCCCCAAATCTGGAAAACTTGTCACCCGCCACGGTCCGGACTGGTCTCATTTGCAATAGACTTCAACGATATAAAGATAGGACCAAAAACAAAATCCACTGAAAGTTGGACGAGAGAAGGCCAACTCCCCCGGAATCGAACTGGCTACGGATCCCAGCGGGGTTCTGGAGCCAAAGGGTCGGGAGGGAGCCTCGGACTCGGCCGCAGCTCCACAATATTACACCCCTTCTCCCTTCAGTGTGTTCGGCCTGAGGCCTTGAAAAGCGCTGGTCCAAAACTGGGGACCGCAGAAACAGATTTAAACCCAAGAGAGCCACTTCTAGTTTATCGGATGACCCAAAAGATCCCGGCCCCCACCTTGGAGCCTGCAGAGGCCTGCCTGGAACAGGATTTCTACAAGGACAAATACGTCTGGAAGGCTGTGGTCCGAGGCCATGTTTGCAGGCTATAAGCAGGGTCTCTGGAACCAGATGGAGCTCCTCTTAAAACTGAAGGTGTTTATGCTGGAGATGAAATTGACTTCTCTTTAGGCAAGAGATGTGCTCATGTGTACAAAGCAAAGACCAACACAGTGACTCTTGGTGGCAAACTGAACAAAACCAGAGTCACTTGGGGGAAGGTAACTCAGGGATCATGGAAACAGTGGCATAGTTCTTGCTAAACTCCAAAGCAACCTTCCTGCTAAGGCCACTGGACACAGAATCTGTGTGATGCTGTACCCATCAAGGATTTAAACTTATTGAAAAGTAACTAAGCAGCCCTAACTGGCGTGGCTCAGTGGGTTGGGAGTCTTCTGGGGAAGCGAAGGACTCCTGGTTGGGACACATGCCTGGGCTGCAGTTCTGTCCCTGGTCAAGAAGCAAAGGGAATCCCTGCTGAGGAGGGAAGGGCCGCAGGCAACTGCGAATCTCGCCTGCGAATCTCAAAGCCACTTGCGGTTTTTAAAAACACTTCAACTATAAAAATGGGCAGAATTTTCCTTGATCACATTGGTGGTACTCGTCTGTTTTCTTGTGCAAACTGCGATACAATTCTGACCAACCGCTCAGAACTCATCTCCACTCGATTCACAGGCGCCACTGGCAGAGCATTTCTTTTTAACAAGGTAGTTAACCTGCAGTACAGTGAAGTTCAAGACCGGGTTATGCTCACTGGCCGCCACATGGTTCGAGATGTGAGCTGTAAAAACTGCAATAGCAAACTGGGATGGATCTATGAGTTTGCAACTGAAGACAGCCAGCGTTATAAGGAAGGCGGTGTGATCCTGGAACGTGCTCTAGTTCAGGAGAGTGAGGGTTTCGAAGAGCATGTACCATCTGATAACTCTTGAAGAAAAAGAGATAACTTCACCTTTTCCCAGGTCTCCCTCACTGAAAACAAAAATCTACTTACATACACTGGCACCTTAGCATCAGAGTCGGATTCATGAACTGCGGAACAAGAGGTTATGAGAATCTAAGGTGGAACCTTTCTTTCTTTCTTTCTTTTTCTATTTTCCATCCAACAACAGTGTGTAGGGAGAATATTATGCAGATGCTGTTAATTTTTTCCCCGTACTTTTACATCTCAAGGCAGAATAGTCTATCTGCAGCTACATGGTGGGTGGACTATATGAGAAAAAAAATCTGAGCAATTAGAGTGGCAAAGTGTTTTATGTAAATTTTGAAAGGAAAATGTGTCAAGAGCATGGTTTTTAAAGTTATTTGGGCTTCATTTTAAAGAACTTTTTTTTAACCCAGTTATATTTCACTTGATTTGCTAGCTTCAGAGAGAGATCCGAATTTGTGACCAGTGCTAAAGGTTCAGTGTTAGCATGGCTTGTGCTGGCCATTGTGCCATATTCTTGTTGGAGATGAACCATAGCACCAGAGCCCATTCTTCCTTGTCAGTCTTGACCCAAAGATGTCACCATGCCTAGTTCTTTGTCACCATGTAATTGGTGTTGATTGGAAACTTTTCCTGAAATGGGGCAGAACTGCTTGGTTGTCCTTTCCATGTAACTTAAACATAGTAATATAAATAAAGTAATAGTTGAATGTTAAAAAAAAAAAAGAAGCAAAGGGAAGCCAGCTGATGAATGTTTCTCTCTCGTGCTGATGTTTCTCTTCCTCTCTTTCTCCCTCCCTCCCCTCTCTCTAAAATAAGTAAATAAAATCTTCTTTAAAAAGTAAAAAGTATATATGTATTGTCATGGGCAAAAAACACAATTTAGGTTAAGAAAGAAAAAACGATTGAACAGGTGGATTAAAAATTATATGCTAAATAGAAGATCAAAGACTGACAAAGAGGGCTACAATAATTGGTTATCCTTTCCTTGGCCCCCAGAGGCATGTGGAGAAAGTCATTGATTAAATTTTTTTAATGGCTTCAATAGTGAATTATCAGACCACCCCTTTCTGAATTTCTTGGTGTTCTATTCTAAGCCAACAGCAATTTTCTGAATTAAATTTCTCCAGAGGTGGAAGGAAGACAGGAGAGCCTGGCAGAAAGCACCACCAAATCCATCACCCCACAGTTTATCAAGTTGTGAGCAGTATACTGTTTCCAGATGCCAAAGAAATGGTTCCTCACCAAAAGTTTAATTCTAGACTTGCTATAAGCATCAGAAACACTGGTGAGCTACTTTCTGAGGCTGTGGCAAAGTAGTCAGCCTCCCCCTGGACCCTGGCTGAGGGAATCTGCTCTGATACCCAGGCTTGCTGTTTGTGTGGTCAAGAAATGTGAAGTAAATATTTCATGTCTCAGAGGGGCCAGAAACATTCCTTTGGAATGGTCCTGAAAACTGGGACTGGGCTATATGTTACCTCTCTATTACTCACGGAGAAAACTAAAGCAGTAACTCTGAAACCCCAGGAAGATTCTCAGAAAAGCGTGTGTGTCCAGCATTTGGAGGAATGGACTTCTTCTCCTTTCTAAGCTTAGTGGGGTCACCTGGAAAGCTGTAGCCCACCCAGCACAGGAAAGATTGTACTTGCTTGATCGCCACCCCAATACTTACAAAATAAGCAGTCTGAAATCTTTGTTTCCACATGGAAAATATTACCAGGAACAGCATCCAGTCAATAGTTTTATTTCCCTTTTTCTTAAATATATATACATGTATGTAATTTTATGGTGATGATTGACACTATTTCTTTAAGTTTCCTGCAGCCACTCAAAATCTAACTAGCTGATATTAAGCACCCCTCATAAACTTCTTCACTGTTATAAAGAATTGTGCAGCATCCTGTAATACACATGATGAACCAAGTAGTTTCAAGGAACTCCTCCTTGGGCTTTCATTGTTTCATTCCCCCATAGTGCACCCAATGGGTGCCAGACATTGTGCTGGGCACTGGACAGGGGAAAGGAAGAGAGAGACAAGATGACAAAAAGCGACCCCACCCCAGGTAGCAGTTGGCAATCTGTCTAGTCTCACACACACAGACACACACACATTCACTTTAACTAAGTCTAAAATAATCCTTCCCTTTCCTTAGTATAGTAAAATTTTCCAAGAAGTCCAGTCAGGATAAAATGTTTCTGAGAAATCACTGCAATTCAGTCAACTACAGGAAAATAATAGTTAATTATAACAGCATAAATAGACCAGGAAGATTAGGGAGATTTGCAAACCAAAGCAAGTGCTACACATGTATGAGTCCAACACACAAAATGCTCATCCAGATCTTTTCTTTGACTTCTCCTTTCTGGACCAGCACTGACACCTTTTAATGAGGGGAGGAGAAGACTTGAGCTCACCTGGTTCCAGCCCTCTTCAGGTAGCCTCCAGGGGCTCAGCCAGAAGCCTCACATGAAGCAGGGTTACAAGGATCAAGTCCCTAATTAGCTACACAAAGAGAAAACCATGAACAATTTGTGCACTTGGTGGTATTTACTTCTTTCTTTTAACAAACTGCCTTTTGGGAAGAGAGTTGTCATAAGGGCAAATCAATCATTTCCGAGGGATTAAAATATGGGCGTGTGGAGAGACAACAGTTTAGCTTAAAGGCTGTCCACTACTTTAACCCATTGTGGGTCACATATGAGAGCCACACACTCAGTGTGTAGCAACAGCAACGACAACAACAAAAACCCAGAAGCAATAAGGAAATAAGAATTCAACTTCCCAGCAACCCACTATAATCCACTAGGTAGAAAATACACATTATGCTTGTGTGTATGAGTAGATATATGTAGACAAAAGTTTAGGTAATTTTGTTTCCTGGGTTTTTTTATGTCAGTATATTTTTCCCAAAGATCTTTTCCTCTCTGGGGGCCTTAAATTCCTAAATGTTCACTGTGCAAGTAGATGCTAATCCCTTCAGATAGATTCCCATTTCCAGGGCCTTCCCAGGCTTTGTTTGGACAAGATAGGAATGTCTCTGGTAATAAAACCAGCAAGATTAACCAGTCCCAGGACACGACTACTTTCAAGGATGTCAGGTTGACTGGACCCACCTGGATCATGGTGTTGCCCTGGTGGTGGCAGGAACCTGGGCAAAGAGATGGGCCTGCTCATGCCTTTGCTGGTGGGAAGTTTCCCCCAAGAATGGGCCTGCCCAAGCTTTTGCCTAGGGGACTCAGCCACCAGGACTACCACTGGTCTCTCCTAGGGTGTGGGAGCATTTTCAGCAGAGACACCCCTGGTGGGCTCCGACCGCGTGTCGCAGCAAAGGAACGTTCAATTTGAGTTTGGAGCAGTACAGGCCACAACACTTTGTTCCATATCCGGTCCCAGATACCCAGGCTCTGAGAGGCCCCATTGTGAGCACCGTTAGCCTGGGGCTGAGGCTTGGCGCTGACCCGGTCGTAACTGCCAAGGGCCTGACAATAGACACATCTGTCCTTTCTCTGAGGGATGAAAGCACCTAAGCGGACACGGGTCTGCCTTTTGTTACAGATTTTTTTTTTCATTCTTTTGTAAATGAAATAAAAGTCGTGGCATGTGGCGGTCGGAGTATGTCCCACACTGGGGGCCTCCCTACGCGTCCCCACCAGGCCCAAGGACCAGGTTCGATTCCGGATTGAAGCGTGATTGTACAAAGCAGACAATTACGCCAGAAGCTGAATTGATTTTCAAATCTGGAGGCTTCTCGCGGGGACGCCAGGAAGAGGGCGTCCCTACGGGCCAAACGGAGACAGGCGCGCCTGGTCCACCACGCCGGTGGCAGTCCTTCCCGCCAGCAGTGGCTTCTGGGTGCTTAGCCAGGAGGGCCATGGAGAAACTGCGGCAACGGCCGGAGACTCGGTGGCCCCAGTAGCACCCAGAAGTTAACATGGGAGCCCACCAGGGCACTCCCCACCCCCAAGACTCTCTCTCTCACACACAAACACACACACATACATGCCGTCATTTGCAAAGCAGACGCGCCGCCTTAATTGTCATCTGAGCCAGAGAAGGACCCAGGCAGCGGGAGACAGCGAGGTACGGCCCCGACTCTTGGCACCGATTGCTCCTCTCCCCAGACCATGGAAGAGGAGGGAGAGGTGGGCAGAGGATTATCAGGGAGGTCAGAGACTTCTGGGTCAAGAGACGCCAAGCTGACCGAGGCCTTTAAGATACTTGTTCCGTGAGGATGGGGAGAATGCGGACTCCCAGGAGCCCTCCGGGAAATAAAGCTTAGGAGGATAGGGTGGAAGGAGCGGTGACACCATATCAGCATCCCGGGCAACCTGCGCCGAGAGGCGGCAGCTGGAGAGAGGGCGGGGGGCTCTTGGGACGTAGCGCACCACCCGGCACGAAAGCCCGGCAAGCGCAGCCCAGGACTGGGAGCTAAGCCCATCCGGGCCACGGAGCAGAAACAGGTCCCAGTCCCCCGGGGCTGCGGTGGCTGCCCCAGATCGCTCTGTATGCTGGGCCTTCCCACGTGCGCGCCGCAAACCCCAGCGCCCCGTGCAGCTAGTCTGGCGCGGGACCCCCTCCCACGTTTGCACGCGGACGTCCCGGGCCGCGCGCGCGGGGGCCGGGGGCGGGGCCGAGCCGCGCGCCTGCGCGCAGCGCCCAGCGGGCGGGAGGGCGGGCCGCGGCGGTGGCGGCGGCGGCGGCAGCGGCGGCGGCGGCGGCGGCAGCACCGCGGCCGCAGAGTCTGCAACACTAACCGAGCCATGGCTCGAGCTGGCCAGCGGCGCGGGCAGGCAGCAGCCGCAGCAGGCGCGCCGGCTGCGTCAGGGGAGCCGGGGACCTCACCATTCTAAGAAGGAGAGGGGCGAGAGGGGGCTAGGGGCGAGGGGGCTGGGGACACGGCGCTCACCCAACTGCGCTGATCCTTTTTGGAAATTAATATTAAAAAAAAAAAAAAGAGCCGAGGACGCAGAGGGGAAGGTGGGGGCAAGAGGGAAGGCGAGACACTCAGAGAGGGAGACAGAGCCCCACAGTGAGAGGAAGGAAAGAAGGCAACAGTCGCCGACAGCCGATGTAAAGACCGGACTCCGCGCGCCCTTTGCCGCCTCTGTCCGGCCTCATCGATGTTGTGTCCGCCGCCCGCTCGCCCGGATCACGATGAATGCGCAGCTGACCATGGAGGCGATCGGCGAGCTGCACGGGGTGAGCCATGAGCCGGTGCCCGCTCCTGCCGACCTGCTGGGCGGCAGCCCCCACGCGCGAAGCTCCGTGGCGCACCGCGGCAGCCACCTGCCCCCCGCGCACCCGCGCTCCATGGGCATGGCGTCCCTGCTGGACGGCGGCGGCGGCAGCGGCGATTACCACCACCACCACCGGGCCCCCGAACACAGCCTAGCCGGCCCCCTGCACCCTACGATGACCATGGCCTGCGAGACGCCCCCAGGTATGAGCATGCCCACAACCTACACCACTTTAACCCCTCTGCAGCCGCTGCCGCCCATCTCCACCGTGTCGGACAAGTTCCCCCACCATCACCACCACCACCATCACCACCACCACCCGCACCACCACCAGCGCCTGGCGGGCAATGTGAGCGGTAGCTTCACGCTCATGAGGGACGAGCGCGGGCTGGCCTCCATGAATAACCTCTATACCCCATACCACAAGGACGTGGCTGGCATGGGCCAGAGCCTCTCGCCCCTCTCCGGTTCCGGTCTGGGCGGTATCCACAACTCTCAGCAAGGGCTCCCCCACTATGCTCACCCGGGCGCAGCCATGCCCACTGACAAGATGCTCACCCCCAACGGCTTCGAAGCCCACCACCCGGCCATGCTCGGCCGTCACGGGGAGCAGCACCTCACCCCCACCTCGGCCGGCATGGTACCCATCAACGGCCTTCCTCCGCACCACCCCCACGCCCACCTGAACGCCCAGAGCCACGGGCAGCTCCTGGGCACAGCCCGGGAGCCCAACCCTTCCGTGACGGGTACGCAGGTCAGCAATGGAAGTAATTCAGGGCAGATGGAAGAGATCAATACCAAAGAGGTGGCGCAGCGTATCACCACCGAGCTCAAGCGCTACAGCATCCCACAGGCCATCTTCGCGCAGAGGGTGCTCTGCCGCTCCCAAGGGACCCTCTCGGACCTGCTGCGCAACCCCAAACCTTGGAGCAAACTCAAGTCCGGCCGAGAGACCTTCCGGAGAATGTGGAAGTGGCTGCAGGAGCCGGAATTCCAGCGCATGTCTGCGCTCCGCTTAGCAGGTGAGCGTTTCGAGGAGTTGGGCGCGAATGGATGGGGAAGACTAGGGACCGAAAAAGAGAGGGAAGGAGAGAGAGCTGAAACCGCTTCACCCCATCCTCCTTTTCCTGAAAGGGGGTCCTTGGGCCTGGAAGAGCCAGCACGGGGCTCCAGGCAGCAGACAGCCTCCTCCAGGACTTAGTATGCCGGGCAGCGCAAGGCTCCGGGAGCTGAGTGGTGTGGTCTCTGAGACTGCCCTGCCGCCTGTATGCAGGAAGACAGCGCGGGAAGCTCGCACTGCCGGAGGCGGAGAAAAGTCCCCGCACCTGTCCAGACACCGTCTGTGCGTCGCTTCTCGGTTGGGCACTCAGGTTTGGGGAGAGGGAGGCAAAGCGTCGGTGGAACTACGCGCCTGGCATATGCCCGGGAGCTAGGCTGGAGCTGCCTGCCAATGTTGGGCACAATTCGCTGCGGTGTCCTCCTCCCGCCTAACTATCGGCTCGGGGTGGGACGGGGATGGGGAGCGCAGTCAGAGTTCGCGCAAAAGGTTCTGAAGCCTAGGAGCTGTGGGCGTATGGCGCGGACGCTGTCTAAGGGTTAGCATGCGCTCTGCGCTCGCTACCGGCTGTGGAAAGGCGAGGGAGACAGACCGTGCGGAGGTCCGGGTGAGGGCGACGGAACTGCAAGGGAACTTCCAGCGGAGTGCAGGGATAGTCTTCGCTGCCCACTCGCTTAGGACTTTGCATTTTCATTTTATTCCTTTGCATGCTTTTTTTTTTTTCCATTCGAATTCCAGTGCGGGGGAGAGTAGGAGTATGGAAATAGTCCCCAAAAGTTCGAGCAGAGGTCTCCCGGGACCGAAACCCCGAAGCCTAGGCGTTTGGAAGTTTAGCAGAAAGGTCTAGGCGGCGCTGCACAGAAACAGCGCCTAGCTCCCCCCGCCTCTCTAGGCCAAGGTGCGGACAAGGCTCTGGACGGCCGAATAGCCGAGGGAACAGCTGAGTCCAGCCTGAATGGCACAGAGGGATTTCGTTTGGATTCCGTGACCTCCTCTCAGAAGCCACGAGAGGAGACAGAGCCAGGGGTAGCGGAGGGCGGGCTCGGTTTTGATGAGACTGGGGCTGAGCTGATCGACTCCGGGGCCCATTCCCTCCCCCTACCCCGCTCAGCCCGGCGCCCTGGCCTGAGTCCTGGCGAAGAGAAAGGTAAAAGCCGGTATGCGGGTTTGTTAATTAACTGATCGTTCTCCATTAATTCGTCCCTGGAGAACGAGAGACAGTCAATCCTCTCAGAGCCGGGGGCTCTGGGCAGTTTCACAGACTAAAATCAAAGCGAGAGGCCAGAGCCCCCTCCCCCACCTCGTGCCGGCCAATGAGAAGCTGGAGAGAAGCAGGTGCTGGCGCGCCCGCGAGCCTGCAACTCGAGCCCGGACGCGCCCTAAGCTGTCTTCGGGCCTGGGCGCTCTCGGCCTCCTCGCCCGGGCGCCGCCGCGCAGGCTGAATCTCAGCCCCGCGCTCATTTGCTCCAAGCGAAGACCCCACGCAGGGAAGCCAGGGGTAGGGGCACCGGAAGGGAGAGGTTTGACCTGGTGTCCTCTGGGCTTCCGAGATTCCACTCTCTAGCCTTGTCACCGGGTCGCAGCCTTCCCTCCCCTGCGGGCTGACCGAGAGCTGGGGGCAGCTGAAACTCCTCAGTGGGTGGGAGACACGGCCACTCCTCTCCCAGACTGCTCCGCTTCTGCCGGGGCCCAAGGCCATCACTGCCTTTTCACACTCCTACGCCAGACTGGAGCCCGGCCTCGGGACCTTTTACGAAGGCGGCGCCTGCACAGGCCCGCGGGGATTCGAGGGAGGCGGGTAGTGGAAATGGAGGGGAGCCCCCAGGGAAGCCCGTTCCCCACCTGCCACCCCTTGAAGGCGCTTGCTCCGGACTAAAGTGACCCTTCCTCCCTCAGTACCTCCTCTTCCCCCCGCTGGAAGGACAGACTGACAGGTTCTGTTCAGAGACTACCCCCGGCCCTGGAAACCTAGCGTAGGGCCCTGCCCTGCGGGAGAGCCCTCTGACCCCCACGCATGGGCCCTGCAGTGCTGCGGAGCCGGAGCCCTAGTACTGAGACCTGCACAAGAAAGGCACGAGCGGCTTGCTAGAGAAGGCTCACGGGACCCAGGAGGCTATCGAATGGGCGCCTGCCTGGTACCCAGCAGCCCGTGTGTGTCATCACGGCCCAAGGCATGTGGCCTTTTCCAGAGGTGGGGGAAGTCAGAGACTCTTGTAGGACACATGTTCGGCCCCTCATCCCAAACGGACTCCGAATCCCAAAACCCGGATGGAGCGTCACCCCTTTCAATTTCCTTTCTTTAGGTTAATTAAAGGGGTGGCGAGGGCTGGAATGTGGGTTGGTACTGGCCGAGCAAATCGAGGGCAATACCATTAAGCTGCAAAAGCCATGACTTATTTTAAGCCACCGAAGAACAACGAGCCATTCTGTTAACATTGTCGTTTAGAAAAATAAATAAGAGCAAAGCCATTTCCCGAACCCTCTCAACGATCTTTACTGGGCTTTTCTGGAGACTTAAAACGGACTGCAGGGCATGTTGGCTGCAGCTGTGAAACACTGCCTCCTCCCCGCGGACCGCCACCTCCCAGGCACCGAGATGCTCCCTACAGCTCCCTCGGTGTTGCAATCAAGGATCTGTCAACCTAGTGCCTACCCCATGTGAGGCTGGGGCCCACCATGGTCGGTTCCATCGGTGGTGGGAGAGTGGCTTCTTCATGCTCCTCCCTGTACCCCAGGCTTCTAGCAGCTTGCTGTGGAGAGTCAAGCCCTCCACACGTGGCAGTGTGTTTGGGGAGGTGCCTTCTTACGAAATTACATCCGCTGGTGCAAGACAGGAGACGGGAGGAAATTCTCACCAAATTAACTGCCTTTAAAAATCAATACGTTCCTTCAGTGCAATACTTGGTGCTCCCCATCTTGTCCCAGGTGGCGTGGGTGGGCTGGGCTATGAGGGTGGGTGGGTGCCCTCCCTCTGCCATGGGCGCCTGTTAAGACTCGAGGAGATTAGTTTCCAATTAAATATTCCAGAAGATGTCCAACATACTAGGGGAGCTGCCAGCTCAGGAAGAGGCTGCAACCCTCACCCACCAGCTGGCAAAGCACCAAGCAACAGGGACCTAGGAGGAGGTGAGGCCCAAGAGCCCTGGGTTCGGGTAGGGTTGCATGCTGGGCCACTGGGACTCTTTGATACCTGGAGGCAAGGAAACCTCCAAAGGGTGCCAAGGAGCCAACCAGATCTCCTGCACCCAGACTGCACTGTTTTTCTGACCAGGATTTGCTCCAGAACACCTTAGAGAAAGGTGGGGGTGGGAGTGGGGGGAATATCAGGCCAGGAGGTGGCCATGAGAAAGTCTCACCCCGGCCAACCTGGACTGTGTTTGCCATAAGTGGCCTTGTGGCTGGGTTGATTGATAACAGGCCCCCGCGCAAGTTCATTTGCTTTCTGTTAATATTTATCCCAGCCAGTGACATTCCAACTGTCTCCTTGCTTCCTTGGGCCACGGGGATCCAAGCAGGAGTGCAATGCTGGCTCTGGGAACCCCACTTCTTTAATCCTCGAAAACTTCTGTGCTGGGCCTGGAGAAAAACCAGGATTAGGTGTGTGGGATGCTGGAACTGGAAAAGTGCCTGGGCCCTAGAGAGTAGGAGAAGGCACCAAGTGGGTCTCAAGCAGTGCAGCTGCTCCCAGCCGTTTGCTCTAACAAAGGGCAGGCAGGGCGCGGCCGACCGTTCAGGTCTCCAATCCCTTGAGGAGGGCTTCCTCCAAAGACCTAGGATGGCCTCTTTCCAGCATGCTTGGGGAACAGGCAAGTTGTCAGGCAGAGACCTAAGGCTCCCAGATTCTCCTCACACACACCCCCAGGCCAAATGGTGGCTGTATACCGTGAGTGTTGGCTGGGGACCCCACACATACCAGCTCAGCAGGAAACCGAAAGGCCTCACCTCTGGGGACAACTATCAGAAGGTTCTGCGCGATCCTTTCTCGCAGTCCATGTCTGACTCATCGAAGGTATGACACGAAAGTTTCCTCTTGCCATCCCCACTAGGGAGCACAAACCCTCGTGAGGAGAGAAAGGAATGTGTGGGGGTAGGAGGAGGTGTGCACGTGGTTACACTAGGGTGGAGAAGACCTACATCTGGGGCTTGAGGAGGCTTGTCACCTATTGTGTGGCGACTCTGGTGTAAGCATATGGAGGAGGACAGCTGCCAGAGATCAGTAAACACCTGCCTGTGCAAAGGGCCACAGGCTGTCCTGCCAGCAGACCCAAGCCCCTTGAAAGTGCCCGGAGGAAGTCGGCCGGAAGGAGACCCTCCTGGCCCAGGGCTGCGTGTGGTCACTGGAGACCCAGCCCTGCCCTTGCTGTTTTGCAACTGACAATTGGGATGGACTGTGCCATCCAAAATAGCAAGTTGTATTGTAGCAGCAGAGCGACTAAAAGCCCAAGGCACACTTTATCTTCAAGCTTCGAGCTGTTAGCGCGCAGTAGGGAGCCAGACTCCTGCCCTGCATTTGTGCTCACCCTCTCCCTGTGAGCTCATCTGTGCTGGGATAGCTCATCTGTGCTGCCCCCTGCGGGCCTGCGGGCCTGCGGGCCTGCGGGCCTGGGGCCCAGCAAGCCTCTGTGGTTTTCAACCTTCTGCTGAATTGTCCCAGGGATTTCAAAACGATAACTATTTTGATAGGAAGAGTCTGTGGAGGAGGAAGAAAGGGATACCTAGTGGATCTATCTTAGTCCCCAACAATGCCTCAGTATTATCCCAGTGATAAGACAAAATTGCCATCCCCTCAAAGTGCACCCCAACCTAACCTATCCAAACAAGATGCACATTTGGATTTTCTATCTGAATTATACTTTTGCTGGCATGTTTTTATTTGAGAAAAGCAGGATCACAGTAGAAACAGTGACTGTGGCTGTCCGTAGTAGGAGGTGGGGGCCGAGGGCTGTAGGACTGGGAGGGCGGATTAGTGGTTCCTTTGTTTTGTTGTTTCCCCTTCCAGCTATTGACTGGAGTTAGGAGGCTGCTGTGAGGCCTTGAGCTTGGAGGTCTTTGTTTCCTTCCTTGCGAAGTGGGTAAAAGGGCATTCGGAGGCCCACCGGCTTGGAGCCCTGGGGCAGCGTCAGGACCCTGGACAGGGCCCCGCCGGCTTGCTGCCTGGTCCAGTTTCTCTTCGCCCCTGGAAGGTGGCTGGGATGTCTTTGAAGAGTTGTAGTGAGAAAATGAAAACTCACTGCTAATATTCAGAAATTTGTGAGAAATGGTAAGAGCCCGCCAGGAATATACACCGCCACAGCCAAGTAATCGCAAAGATCAAACCTATTCTCGTCGATCAGGTGGTTGATCTTTTTCCTCCCTCTCTGGCAGCGTTCCGTGCACATCTGAGTGCCTGTGCACACCTGCTTATAAAATCGGAATTCGAGTCCCTATGGGTGTGACAGGGGTTGGATCATTAAGCTAAAACGTTCAGTTCAGTCCCTTTGATCCGTGCTGGGGAAAATCTATAGTCATCTCTAATCTACGAGGTCTTTAAAGAGCTTGTTACACGGGCTGTTTTGATGTCATCATTTCCACATTCATGGTGAATTCAGCTAATCAAACAGACGCTGCTACCCAAAGTTCTCAAAGAAAATAGTTCTCACAGAATGTGTCGGTAAATTTTGTTGTTGATTTTCTTGTAAGAAAGAAAATCCTGAAATCTAAGGAGGGTGAGTAATTTACAAGGAGGTTCTTGGTGTTTTACTCCAGAGAATTCACAGTTAGAAGCCTCACCCTTTAAGTAACACTGCTCAGTGTTCTTTGTGTACTCCGCATGTTGGAGTAAACACCAGTTTAATATTTAAATTAACCAAGGAACCTTGTCAGATTGGATGAGAAATGACTGGTTATATTTCAGTCCCTGAAAACAGCAGGATTCCCACACTCTTGGGAAAAACCAAATGGTCCCCTTGGGTAGCAACAGAAGGGGGGGTCTTACTGAAGTCATGGTAGTTGGAGGGTAGATGTCTTATAACTCTGGATAAAAGCATTCAATAAATATTCACTAAATACTATTTTCATTATGTGTCTAAATAAGATGAATAATCACATCTGGGAGGGAAAAACTATTGTTTCCACATGGAAAGTGTCAGCCTCAGAGAGTTCAGTAAAAAGAAAAAAACGTATTTGTAATGTGAATGAATTTAGTGCACAACCATTAATTCCTGTTTTCTGTCTATAGATTTGTACAAGTTTTTATTTTAACACAGTGTGTTAATACTAATGAAACTTTATGTCCTCCTGAAATGATAGGATTGGGTTGAATGACCAGACCAATCAGAAGACAACCTGATTATTGTAATACACACATATGGATTTATGTTTTATCATAGGGTCTTGCTATAAAGTCATCACATTATGTTCCTCAAAAATATATTATCATAAAGTTGGATCAAATTAGCTTCTAAAAGTTTTTTTCTTATCTTGGTGAGACAATTTGATAACACAACACTTGGTCCCAGCTGGTGTAGCTCAGTGAATTGAGTGAGGGCCGGCCTGCAAACCAAAGGGTCACAGGTTTGATTTCCATCCAGTCAGGGCACATGCCTGGGTTGCAGGCCAGGTCCCCAGTAGGGGGCACATTAGAGGCAACCACACATTGATGTTTCTCTTCCACTCTTTCTCCCTCCATTCCCCTCTCTCTCCAAAAATAAATTAATAAAATCTTTTTTAAAAAAAGACAACAGCTGAACCAAACCAGACCCTAAAGTACCACCCATTAGATTTTTATGGCAATTGATAAGGAAGGAGTTTATGTGTCCTGTGCACTTTCTGTTAGATACATGCTAGGCGCATAGATGTTCTCATTTAATATCCACTGTCTATGCCAGTGGCTCCCAAATTGTACTACATACTAGAATCACTTGGGGATCTTTTTAAAAAAATGATTCCTGCCATCTCTTCTCAGCCTTTTGGCTAAGATCAAGTGTAAAAATGATTCCTGGCTATACCCCCAGATATTCTGCTATAATTGATATAGAACATGTCTTGGGCATTGGGATTTTTAAGAGCTTGAGGTGACTTTAATGTTCAGGAAAGTTTGGGAACCACTAGTTTATATGGTAGTTATCATTATTTCCCCTGTTTCTCTATACAACAAGGCTAAATAACTTAACTATGATAGCACAGCTGGAAATCACTGGTGCCCGGGACTCAGGTCTCTCAGCCCAGAACCCTCTGACCTTCCTCCCCATTCCTCTATCACTAGAACAGGTCTGCTAGGTCAGTAGACCCCAAATGTGGAAATGTCTGATTCTCTGTCATAGGCACCCAATCTAGAACATCTCTGCATAATAAAGGTCTTGACATTAGGGAGGTGTGTCTTCTCTCTGGGACTCTCAAAGAGAGTTGCTTATGGAAACTTGTTTCCTTTTTACTCAAGACTTATAACAGAGACTTTTCATTGTTCTCTTTTGAAGAAGCAGCCAGGGAGAATGTAAGGCAGTAACAGCACTGGATGTGGAACCAAAGTCTCCCTATCCATTTGTTCACTTAAACAATTATTGATGGGCAAGACCCATCTCATTAGATGTGTTCTGTGGGTACGCCTGGTCCATGGGGACCCATGCCTGGAGGAGGGCCCAAAGGCCCAAACCTCCCAGACTCGCAGGCATTGGCCTTCTGATCTGCACTTGCACAGCAATTACATTTCTTGGCTTCACATCAGCTCCTGACTGGCTGTTCCAAAGCTTGCCTATTATTCATATTTTAGGACTCTGCACTAAAAAAATAATAAATTGACTAAAACTCTGTGTATATGTTGGCAATCATCCAAAGGGCAGCTTACAATTTCCATCAAACACCGAACGTTTCCAGTTATCCATGTGTTTCTCGTCCTCCTTTGCATATGCCATAGAGTGCTCAGAATCGACACTTTCTGAAATCACTGCTTTCGTTTTCGAATCTGGTGATGAGCTCATAGTCCCAAAGAGAGGTTATCAAAGGAGCACAATACTATGTGTTTTTTTCTCTTCCTTTCCTGTTGTCTTCTAAAACAGATCAATGACGAAAATTAAATAAATAACCGAGCGAAGTGCGCCACCTAGTGACACCCGTGATCACTGTAGGTGAAGTGCGTAAGGAGTGGCTAACGCTCTTCGAATATTGATGGAGTCACAAAAATCGTTCATTAAGGCAATTTAATCTTTGCTATTAAATGTCCTTTCAATTCATTTGGGATAATTAAGATGCAGTTAAAGTGATTAAATTCTAATTACTTATGCTAGACAAAGACATATTTGTCACACTAATGCGGTTAACTAAGGACTCAGAAAGAAAGTTAACATTTACTTCAAATGATGCAACTGGAAAAATCAGTTCCTCTTTTCATCATTAATCCAATGAGCTGGGTGATTATGTAATGGCATTACAAGCTCATTAAATAGGGGAAGTGCTGATTAAAATGACTGCTAGGAGGAAAACCTGAACCAGGAGTACCTCAGTATCGTTTGCTCAGCATTCCTAGCAAAATCACTTGGTGTTCTTTCCCACTCCACAGTAATAAATGCTCCTGAGTTTTACCCCGATGTTAAAATTAGGGGTGAGCTCACAGAATTCTTTTATTACCAGCCTACAGACATTGTTAAACCGAAAGATATTTTTAAATGGTAAATAAATTCTTGGGGAGGCAATGGGCAGGGGAGGTGTGGTGGTGCTGTGTGTGTTGTGGGGAGGGTCCCACTGCAGGCTTCAGGAGCCACATTCCTCGCACACCCACCCCTGCTATTAGGCGGTCCTCCCCATCCCTGCTTCTGCTTTTTCTGCCTTTGACGCATGGAGACAGATTCCTCAGCACAGGATCACTCCCTGTTTCATTACTAGGTACACTCTGAAGGGGGTTAAGTACCTCAGCTGCCAGCTGGTCTCTTTTCAGTGTTTTCCTATATTCACATGTAAAGCGATGTGAGATTATAAGCCATCGGGTTACTGAGTCTATTTTGCCATAATGTGCATATAGTTCCCAGCTGCTTGCAATGGCTGATTATGAGTGCTCAAAGAGTAGAATGAACTGAAACTCACTGAGGTTTGCCTTCCTTACAAAATGGCTTCTTCAGTCAGTGCCTAGCATTTGCCTGGGGGAGGGGGTTGGGCAGTGATCCAAGGACAAGCATGGTCAGTTAGAAAGTTGGGGATTATTTTCCCCAGGAGATGAATGTCTTTTAACACTGGTAACTTTGCACACTAAAAACCATAATTGTGGAGATTGCATCTTTACCCTACTTCTCTCATTGAAATTCATTATTACCCCTACTTAGTTCATAAGTGAAGAAGCTAAAGTTATCAAATTTATCAGTCACTTAAGTCAAACAATCACCTTTTAAAAATAAATTGGCAGTTATAGTATTTACAGACTCATCATTAATTTAATAGATCATGTTATGCCACCTTAAATGACTAAAACAAACGAACAAAATTTTTCAAACCCTGGAGTGAGAATCAAGAGCCCCAGAGACAGATTCTCCCACTGATTGGCTCTGAGAACTTGTCAAGTCATAGAACCTTTCTGGGCCTCAGCCTCCTTGAATGTACAATGAAGGATCTGGCCTTAGGATCCTGCCAGGTGCCACATACTACAATTGATTGCCATCTATGATGACTGTGTATCCACAGCAAAGTCTGTCATCTCAACTCAGTGCTCTGTCCCAAAGTCAGGATTCAACAAGGTAAGGCCCAGGGGCCCATCTCTTGGACAGTCTCAGGGCCAGGCTCCCCTGTCAGATGGTCAGGAAGAAACAGTTAATCCAGTCGGAATCCTGCTATCTGGCACAAATGTGCTGCAGTTTGAGATTGCAACTCCTGTATTCTAATAGTACAAACTTTTGCAAGGTTATGGATCATCTGTAAGCCATACATACAGTGCAGGGAATGTAATTGGCATTGTTGCTTCAAGAGACAATTTGGCATTATCTTATAAACCTGAACCTATGCCTACCAGCAGCTCTAACTCTTAGGTATATACTTAAGATAAACTTACAGAGGTTCCTGGAGATGTGTGAAAACCTATTTGTAGCAGCAGAGAAAAAACAGAAACTGAGAAGGAATGCATAAATAAATTGTGATGTATTCCTACAATGCAGTATTATACTGTGATGAAAATGAATGGGCCACAGCTATACACACAGCTTAGCTGAGTCTTAGGAATAACATTCTTTTTTTTTTCTTTACAAAAAAAGGACAGCTGTAGAAGATCATACCAAAACAATACCACTTTCACAAAGCTCAAAAAAAAAGCAATGCTAAATAACTTATTGCTGGGAGATGCATAAATATTATTTTTAAAAAAACAAATGAGTAAGAATCAGGAGAGTGGTTACATCTGGTAGGGGAAATCCCGGTGATCAGAGGAGAAAACAGCTTTTAAGTTCACAAGGCAGCTGATGTTCTAGTTCTTCTTCTTCTTCTTCTTCTTCTTCTTCTTCTTCTTCTTCTTCTTCTTCTTTTTGGATGCTGCCTTCACAGATATTTATTTTGTTACTGTGCTTCCTATCTTAAACACATGATACATAGTGTTTTGAAGGCGGTAAACCTTATTTAATTTTAACATTGGGAAGGAGAAAGATTGTTTTTATCTGGTTCCCCAACCCAAACAATTTTTACCAAACAATCCCCACAACATTTGTATTGTCATTTACGCAGTTCCTAGTGCTGTGCTAATTATCAGCCTCTTAGGAGTTATATTCGGCCAATTTTGGACAAAAGCGAAAGAGGAAATGTCATCTGAGTAGCGGCTACCGCCGTGCTCGGCTCAGTCCTGGGGATGGCATGTGCTAGTCCCTTGCAACTCACAGTCCAGCAGGGAAGAAAGACAAATATTAGTTCACATCCTTTTCTTGGTTGTTTTTCTGTGCCAAGAAGAGGTTCAGGTACAATGTGATGAAGTGGCATTTTTGAAGACCTAGAGGATGAGTTTGGTCAGACACGGGGGAAGAGGCCTTCTTCGGGCAGAGGGATCAATCGCTGTGTGGAGGCCCTGGCCGAAACCCCTTTGCCAATTCTTGTGTCTGAATTATCACAGATCTGGAGGCCTGTTTCTTCCCTAGCACAGCTGAGTGACACAATACCTTCCCACTGATAACAGAAGCCTTCTCCAAGGCTGCGGATTTTGGTGGTGGGGAGAAGTGGGCAGAGAATTGCCCATCCCTCTGGGGAGCAAATCGGATCAGTGGAGGAGAGGTCGGGGAGAGTAGACAGGGTCCGGCAGAAGTAACGCCATGGAGTGTGGTTGGTAGGGAACGTGAGTGCCTCCCACGAGATGAACAGCAGTTTGAACATTCCACCTAAAATGTCATACAGTGTGCTTGAGTGTGATGTTGTTATGTCACAGAATGACATGCTTATGGTTCTATAATAAAATATTTTTATGTAATAAAAAGGGGTGTTATTTGTGCCAGAACCAGTATATTGGGTAAAAAGCCTACCGTGTGATTCTAATATAACTCCAAGTTGAGAATTAGAATGTTGACATTGGGAATTTAAGAACAAATGACTTTTATTTTTTGCCCCTTTTTTATTTTACCCTTTTTCTAAAATAACCCATAGTTCTATCGCTTAAATGTAGGGGTTGACAAAAGTAGGTTTATGGTTGTTAATATGGAAAACAATACAACAGTTAATAAATAATACAAGAATAAGCTGTGGCTTATTTTCCATACAGACAACTGTAAACTTACTTTTGCTCCACCTTGTATAATATTATTACATGGTATATGTTATATATCATTATATAATATTTTACTTTTTATTTTTTTTTAATTATGGTTTTATTTATTGATTTTAAAGATTTTATTTATTTATTTTTAGAAAAAGGGGAAGGGAGAGAAAGAGGGAGAGAAACATTGATGTGTGGTCGCCTCTCGCACGCCCCCAGCTGGGGACCTGGCCCACAACTCAGGCATGTGCCCTGACTGGGAATCACATTTTGGTTTGCAGGCTGCAAACCCTTTGGTTTGCAGGCTGGTGTTCAATTTACTGAGCCACACCAGCCAGGCCATATTTATTGCTTTTAGAGAGAGAGAAGAAAGGAAAAAGAGGAATCATTGACTTGTTGTTCCATTTGTTTATGCATTCATTGGTTAATTTTTGTCTGTTCCCTGACAGGAATTGAGCCTGTAACCTTGGCATATCAGGACAACACTCTAACCAACTGAGCCATTCAACTAGGGCCTCTTTTTATCCCTTTTATCAAAAGTTTACTCAAATATTCAAGATACCTGTAGGAATAATTGCTTCCATACTCTCCTCCATCTAAAAAAGTATTACTACCCCGGCTGGTATGGCTCAATGGATTGAGTGCTGGCCTGCAAACCAAAGGGTCGCCAGTTCGATTCCCAGTTGGGGCACATGCCTGGGTTGTGGGCCAGGTCCCCAGTAGGAGGCGTGAGAGGCAACCACACATTGCTGTTTCTCTCCCTCTCTTTCTCCCTCCCTTCCTCTCTCTCTAAAAGTAAATAAATAAAATCTTTAAAAAATAAAAATAAAAATAAATTATTACTATTCTTTTGATCCCTCCCATTCAAACCATGTTGCCCTGACCGGACCAGCAGTACTGGCCTTCTCTGGGAGCTCGCAGAGAAATGCTAACTCTCAGGTCCCAGCACAGACCTCTTGAATCTGATCTGCATCTTGACGAGATTCCCAGGAGACTCATGAGCACATTTAAGTCAGAGACACACTATTGAGTGTCCTATCACAGCTTCCAAAAGGTCTATTTTTCTTCATTCCCCCAAACACTGACTAGATACCTCCTATATGCCCAGCCTCGGACTAAGTACTGGAGCTTAAAAGAGGAATGATGTGTCAAATCCTGGAGGAGATTACAGGGAGATGTGTGCAAGTGAATAAATACTTATAAGGTCTCTGATGAGTGCTATGATCCTGGTAGGAATCAGGTCCTGTGGGTGCAGGGAAGGAAAGTGCACAGAAGACTGAAAAGAGGCTACCAAACACTTAGTGTGTCTGCATGGTCCAAGGGGTCTGGCCTATGATAGCAGGAGCTAAAGGAAGTTGTTTCTCTCATGGCGTGAAGTGGGATTCATGCTTTTGAAAGCAAGCTTGAGTGTGAGGTAATAGGAAAAGAGGCAGTAGCAGGGGACTAGCTAGGAGGGGTGGTGATAGGTTAAGAGGATCTGATTGTACCTCATTGTCAGCAAAGGTAGAGAAAGAGGTAGAAGTGGGCAGAATTTGAGAGACATGTTTAAAAGAAAATCCAGGAGACATTGTGGAGAGTGAAAATGAAAGAGGATCTGACCCATGTGGTTCCAACTCGGGAAGCTGGGTGCTTGGGCACACCTTAGCTGCATAGTGGCTGTGGCGATATAAATATAAAGTAAAACATTTCAGAAAAGTCCAGACCCTCGACCTGTCACCCCTGCACAGATTTGATGTGTAAAATCGGGTAAATTGGCTATGCCTCACCAGAACACGTCATTTAATGGGACAACAGGATGTTAGCCCGATGGTAATGAGGTTAAGATTGTGGTTCAGTCCTTCAGGTCTGATTTCCCCTCCCCAGTGTTGGCGAGCAGTTTTGGAACCGCTGAGTCTGGCCAGCTGCCTGCCGTGGGGCACATGAGAGCCATGAAGGACCAGGATGAAGGGTAGAGCCTGGGTAAAATCTACCCCTCCATTCCTGCTAGTAGAGGAACAGAAGTGATCCCCAGTAACAGCCAGTCAGCTGCCTCTGTCTAAAAGCAAAGACAGTGGGAGAGGAGCGCTGGGAGCACAGACCTGTTGGAGGGACAGACAAGTATTGGTGAGGCTTGGTTTTAGTCACTTTCAAATCAGTTTGGGATGGGAACTAACCATTCCCAAACCAAGCATATTCTCATACAAAAGAGAATTTTGCATTATTCTAGTTGTTTTCATGGTTACCCATGAGCCCCAAATTTTTAAAAATTGTTTTTAACTAATACAAATTTAATTTTGAATACATACTATGGGCACATCATATTTTAAAAGTTAAACAGTGTAAAAAGGTATACAGAGAAAACAAAGTTCCCCTCCAAACCAATTCCCTAGGTACCCCAGTTCCCCTTCCCTAGAAACAGTCTCTGTTAAAGTTTTCTTGTGTGTTCTTCAGAGATAGCCTCTGGCTTTTCAAGTGTGTGAACTTGCGTGTGTATGTGTGTGTGTGTGTGTGTGTGTGTCTGTCTGTCTGTCTGTCTGTCTGTGTCCATATTTTAAAATCATCAAGGGCCTCTTCCATCTCCCAGACAGTAACTTTCTAGGGAAAATAATGAATGCCTTTTGCTTCCTCTTGCAAAATTCTACTCCTTTGACCGATAATTGCCTTCCTAGAAATACATTTACAGGCCCAACAAGGTGCTGTCTAGTGTAATTGTCTAAGCATTGAAATTAAGGCGCTGGCACAGGATGACCACCCTTCTGGGATGTTGAAAATGGTCTTGGGTGTTTCAGTGGCTGCCCCGTCATCCAGCCCTTTCATGAAAGACAGCTCAACATACAGAAGTGGTCCAAAAGCTATAAAAATACATTCTGTCTACCACCCAGCCTCCCCATTTACAGTAAAGCAAAGCCCAGACTCAACTACTATATCATTCAAGAACCTTCAGCTCATGAATAAAGGATTTTCTCTAACAGGTTAATTATTGTACTATATAATTACCTATCACAGTGTTGGGTCCTGCTTTTGTCTTGACGTAACCCTACTAAATTGTTTTTACCATTTTTGCATGCTTACCATGTCCAGCATCTTGTATCTTATTTTTAAAATTTACTCCACTGCTTTTTTAAAAGTAATTTATTCTTTTAAAAGTGCAATATGCCACCCTGGCTGGTGTGGCTGAGTGGATTGAGTGCTAGACTGCATATCGAGGGATCACCTGTTCAGTTCCCAGTCAGGGCACATGCCTGGGGTGCGGGCCAGGTGCCCAGTTGGGGGCACAAGAGAGGCAACCACACATTGATGTTTCTCTCCCTCTCTTTCTCCTTCCCTTCCTCTCTCTCTAAAAATAAATAAATAAATCTTCTTTTTTTTAAAGTGCAATATGCCAATCAAGGAAAAAGAAGACAAGCGTCACAACACCCTCACACAGAGATAACCCCTTTTTTGTTGTGAATATCCTTCCAATGATACATGCATACTATTTTGTAACTTTTTACAATTCCACGTTATTAAAAACAATTACAAATCCCATGTCATGAAATTTATGGTAGAATATTTTAAAATACATAAAGGAATAACGGAGACAATAAAAATCCCTGGTAATTCCACCATCCCTGCCCCCCTCCCAAATACCTCGTAAGTAGCATCCATTCATGCAACAGACATGCAGAGATGGGGCCTCACAGTTTGTAAGACAGCAGAGAAAAGGTCAAAGTCGCCCCTCTGCGCCGGGAGCCCTCCATGTCAGAAACCCCGCAGACTTTCTGGTCTACAGAAGTGCTGTAATTGAATCAGTCCCCTGTTTTTGAATGCTTAGGTTGGCCCATGAAGTCACTGGGTAGACACAAGTTTTCATGACTTTACAGTGTTTTAGAAGTGCCATGATTTACACAGCCTCCCCAACAACTGGGACATCACAGGGATTTCAGGGTTTCTGTTCGGTTCGTTTTTTTCTCTTACTAATGAATGACCGCAGTCAGCAGCATTATATGTAAAACTTCACTGAAATGTTGTTTTCCTCTTTCAGAAGTAGTTTTCCTCTAATCATTAGAATAATACCTGCTCAATGTAGAACTTTGGGAGATATGAAACATAATTAACAGTACAACGAACAATACAATAGAATAGAGGTCACAGCTTTTCACATGTTGATTTGTTTCCTTCCCGCTTTTTAAAAGTACGTAAATAAGATACATTTTCAATTCTTATTTTTCACAAAATTGAGCTCATAGCGAATTTACATGATTCAAAAGCATGATTTTTAAGTAATTTTTATTTGGAAATTATTTCAAAGTTTTTAATGATACAAAAGTAAAATCGTTCAAAGAACAGCTATATACTCTATCCAACTGTCAGTATGACCCATTGACCAGATGTTAACACTCGCCCTACTTGTTTTATCATTTGCCCGTTCACGCCCCGCTCCCTCTACAGGAATCTTTTCGTGCACCGAGGGAGGATAAATTACAAGCATCATGACCCTTACCCCTAAATACTTGAATGTGTTTCCAGGAGTGGAGACATTCTCGTATATACCTCAGGTCACTGTTGTCAATGGCATTGCCATCCTCTATCAGTCAAACTAGCATGTCATGTATCTTTTTTTCTTTAATCTGAAACATTTCCATTTCCATTTTATAACATTGACGTGTTTAAAGAATACAGGCCCCACTTTTTAAAAAAGATATTTCTCATTTTGCACTTAGCTGATGTTTCCTATGGTTAGGTTGAGGTGATGCTTGCCCACAAAGCTTCATGGGGTGGTGTGTCCTTCCCAGGGGATCTCATTTGGAGGCCCAGGAACTCTATCTGTCCCTCACTTACTGGGAAAGTTCATTTTGATCACCCAGTCAACATGTTATCTAATTTCTCCACTATATTACCACTGGGGCCTTTTTTTTTTTTACCTCTCTTACAACTAATAAGCAGTCTGTGGGGATTCATTTTAAAACCATGCAAATATCCTTTTCACCATCAGAATTCCCCATTGACTCAGCATCTGTTGATTTTTGCCTGATCTAGCCTTTATTACAATGGTTTCAAAATGATTATCCAACCCTGGCTGGTGTGGCTCAGTGGATTGAGCCCCAGCCTGCAAACCGAAGGGTTGTGGGTTGGATTCCCAGTCAGGGCACAAGCCTGGGTTTCGGGCTGGGCCCCCAGTAGGGGGCACACAAGAGGCAACCACACATTGATGTTTCTCTCCCACTCTTTTTCCCTCCCTTCCCCTCTCTAAAAATAAATAAATAAGATCTTTTTTTAAAAAATAATTTTCCATCTCCAGCACTCCTGCCATATTTCACAGGCAGCTCTCTTTCTACTGTGAGTGAGAGCCCGTCCCTCTCACTTACTTAACCATTCATTGTATGTGTGGACCCATGCATTCCTTTTTCATTTAATCTTTATTGTATTTTTTCCATTATTATTTAGTCCTCTTATAAGCCCCAGCAGTCAACACATTCCTTTTTTCCCCAAGAATTTATAGTTCATTACAACACATCACTATTTCAGTGCTCAAATTGTCCCAGATTTGACCAATGGGAGTCCTCTTAATCTAGATCCTGTGCTTTTCCAACTTTTTAAAAATTTTCTGGCATCATCATAAACTATCTACAGCTCATCTGTTGCTCCAGCCCTGGACTCTGCCCCTTCCTTGACGAGCCCTGGTTTATGTTGGTAGGGAATGGTATTGGAGACCAGGAAAACCCGGGCAGCTAGGCGTGTTCATGGCTGCTAGTGTGACTTTTTGCAGGGCCTTCTCAGTTCAATCCAGGAAAAGTGAGCATGCGTATTTACACACACAAATGTACACACACTCATGCATACATAATACACACATGCACAAAAATACACTTATGTATATATTTTTAAAATCATGAGTTCACACCAGTACCTCCACAGTCCATTGCAATATATCCCCACAGGGTTTTTTCTTGCCTTCCTCTACACTGAGAACCTGGCACCTAATGACATCGCTCTGTCTACCTTGTAACACACATTGTTTACTCATTCCAATAAGTATATCTAAACTACTTACAAAACTGCTTTGCCCAAACACATAAAATACACAAGCCTGCCCTGGCTGGTGTAGCTCGGGCTACAGTGGATTGAGTGCGGGCTGCAAACCAAAGGATCGAGGTTTGATTCCCAGTCAGGGCACATGCCTGGGTTGCAGGCCAGTTCCCAGCAGGGGAACCACCAGAGGCAACCGTACACTGATATTTCTCTCTCTCCCTTCCCTTCCTCTCTAAAGATAAATAAATAAAATATTTTAAAAAATACACAAGCCTGATAAAATATTTTTAGGTGGCATTCATCTGCAGTTCTTGCCACACATATACATCCAGGTGTCACTTGGGACCTTGTTAGAAAACTTACCAATTCGGAAACTCTGAGACAGAACCCAGGAATCTGTGTTTCAACAAGTCCTTGAAGTGACTCTGATACATGCTCGAGTTTGAGAAGAACAGTCTGAAATACGCAGCATGGGTTTATGACACAGGTATATGTGTGTGCCCATGTGCCTGCTTGTTATTATGTAAAATAATACTTCCAACATATTCAAAAAGTAAAAACAGCTATAAAACAAGTCCAGTGCCGACTAATAGGAGTCCTATTGTCACGGCATGACTGTGGAAGTGGAGATGTAAAAGTAAACAAACCCACCATTCTTTGTTCGTTGTTTGTCCTCCTGGTACCAGCCAGGAGGAAGGGGGATGGGTGAGTGTGGCATTGACCACACTGGTGTCAGGGGTGCTCTCCCCATCCCCAGCTCCCGCACCTCCCTGTAAATGCACGGTAAACTCAAGATGGAGCACGGTCTGCTTGTGTTGAAAAGCTCACAGCACTAGTCTGAAATCTCCCCCTGGTCTCACCCAGCTTCCTCTCTTCAGAATCACCAGACAAAACCCTCTGCCGGCAGCACTGAACACTGCACACTCCCACCTTCGGGCCTTGCCTGCCCCCCACGCATCCACTTTTTCTCTACAGACTGTCTGTGACAGTCACTGGCACTGCATTGTACAATGACAGTTTCCTTGTGGAGAGAGGGAGGAAAGTTACCGGGGCCTTCCCCAGCTCCACCAAATAGCCCACCACGCAGCCTTTCCTAGACCTGAAATCAGAGGGATTACCTAGTTCTCTGCTTAGCATGCGGATTGTCTGGCCACTCCTAAAATTCTGATTCAGTCCATCTGTATTTCTGACAAGTGTGGGACATGATTCTTTTGATCTTGGCAAGTTTTGAAATATTAGCCTAAGAGCAAGTGGCTCCATCTAAATTACCTGGGTGAGAAGCTTGTTTAAAATGTGTTTGTGAATCCCCTTCTCAGAGAATCTAATTCAGTAGGGATAGGAGGGGGTTACCGTATTTTTTGACTGTAAGATGCACTTCCCAAAAAAAATTTGGGAGGGAAAGGGAGTGCATCTTATAGTCCGAAAGTACTGTATGTGCATTTTGAACACTCTACACCCTGGTTACTCAGAGAGTGATGCTGGACCAGCCGTTGGGCATCACCTGGGAGCTTGTTAGACGTTCAGAATCTCAGGCCCTGCCCAGACCTGCTGAATCAGAACCTTCGTCTTAACAAGATGTCCACATGGTTCAAGTTTGCACATTCAAGTTTGAGAAGCACTGACTTAGAGTAGTGGTTCTCAGCCTTGGATACGGCTTAGAATCACTTGAGGAGCTTTCAAAAATCTCAGGCGACGCCAATTTACAGCTAAGGCTCAGAACTTTGAGCATCCTTCCCGCTCTCCCACTGCAGAATTCAGGTCAGCCAGGAATTCCGGGGGAAAGGCATGGCAACCTCACCCATGGACCCAGGGCACCAACTCAAAAATTCTAATGACCTGGCAGGTGCTAAAAGAAAAAGAGACAAAATGGTATGTCATTTTGCCTTATTTATAAGCATTTTTATCTACATGCTTCAACCCTTCACTTTTAATTTCTCCAAGACTATTCCACTAGGGTCATCCCATTAATTTATTCTGTGGTTTCCACCACACAGACTCTGTGTGGCTATTTGCTGACATTATCCATAAATCGGATCCTTACCAACTCTATATTTGATTAAGGTATATATGGACCAGTCATGGCCCAAAGTTATCAGGAACAGATATAGATAGCATCCCTCTGTCTTCTGGGACCCAGTGACGCTGAGCTGGGCACCTCATCTGGGAGGGCAAGTTGCCCTATTCTCAGCTCACCTAAATGCCCCAGCCCAAATTCAGCCCCTCGGAACCTTCTGCTCTTCCACCTCTGTTCCTCCAGCCTCCTCCCTCCCCAGCCTGAACACCTTGGACTAAACCTGCTTCCTTCACCAGGGTTCAGCCCCCTTTCACTCACGTGTCAATGACAATTCAGAACTATCCCCCATAGTGCCATTGAAGAGCTGCGAAATAACGATCCAGTAAAGGATTAAGGTGATCTCATGGAACTGCATTCTACGTACACATTTTCAGAAGATGAAGATTTGTGTCTTGGGTGTCTCCATTTCCTGTGGGGCCACATCCAACTTATTTACCCAGCAAGGATGCTGAGAATGCCAAAGAAATAATCCATGGTGTACTCTTTCTTAAAAAACGATTTTATTTATTTATTTTTAGAGGGGAAGGGAGGGAGACAGGGAGAAAAACATCAATGTGCGAGAGATACAGTGATTGGTTTCTTTCACACACCCTCAACTGGGGACCTGGCCTGCAACTAAGCCATGTGCCCTGACTGGGAATCAAACCAGCAAACTTTTGGTTCACAAGCTGGCACTCAGTCCACTGGGCCACACCAGCCAGGGCCATGGTGTACTCTTATGGATCTTGTGATCTAGTGAGAGAGATAGGTAGGTAAACGATTAATTATCCAGGGGGTTCTATGAGCTCAGGAGACAGCAGTTCTCCCTGGATAGGACAGGAGTTAGAGAAGGGTTAGCGGAAAATGAGAAGCTTGAGCTGGGTCTTGATTACATAGGAAACTTTTCATATGGAAAAGGAAGAGAAGGGAGGACATCTTGGTGGAGGGAACAGCTTGGGCAAAGGAATGGGGCATGAAATTTCCTACGTATTAAGGACTGACTTCTGAGCAGTGTGCCTCACTGTGAGTGGTTGGTGGGCAGTGGTGGGAAGTGAGATGGGAAAGGTAGTTGGGGTCAGTGTCAAGATCCTCTAGGATCTTGGTGGACTATCATGGTGAACTACCCACCAAGGGCTTTCTTCTTAAGCTTTTGGGAGACCCTTGTAAAACTAATTGTGTAATACATCTCATTGGGAGAATAGCATTTAGAATTGGACTTTACAGACGAGTTTCCAGAAATGCAAACCACTAATTTGAAATTACTTGTGGGAAATGTCTGACAACTTAGTGCAAGGTCAAAATTATAGGTTATTTTTGAAGGAATTCCATATTGTAACTTTCAATTGCTGTGAATATCATAAGGTATTACATACAGCTTTTAATTAAAGAAATGGGATCATGAAACTAAGACTTACAATTTACAATAGGCTTATCTGAGATAATAATGTGTAATAAGCATGTAATTTATTGAGTGTGCAATTTGTCTTATAGAATCAACATCATAACTAGGGCATCAATATCACATATTTCCAGTTATTGGGATCCAAACTATTGAGGGGCTCTTCAAGATAAGGGATACCAATGTAATAAAATTCCAATGGATCAGCACTAACAGAAGTTTAGGAATTTAAAAATCAGAATTTCTGAGCCAACCTTTCAGAAAAGAGTCACACGACCTCTTGTTACTGACCGGACAAGCAGGTGCCAGGGAGCAGCTTCTCTTCCCACTGGTTCCTTTGAAGCCATGATGCAGGGAAGGAACTTGGTGGGTGGAAGGGCTGGGCAGTGAGCATCTCTCCCTGCAAGTACCAGAAAGCATGACCCTGTGCTGAGGAAAGTGTGTGCCTGTGAGCATGAACGGTCCACAAGACAACAACACAGGTATCACAGGTATGAATGAAAATGCATTCATTCGTTGACGAGTCCCAGCTCATCTTTCTGTCCCAGGGTCAGCCTGTCCCAGAGAGAATGCAGAACAAAAGAGAGAAGACAGAATTTGTGAGGAGAAGAACTGGGGTAGTCTAGAATCATATAAAAAGGGCTGTTTGAGGGGGCCATGCCAAGTGAAAGCTGGTACAACAAGTCCTCCAATACATAGCTTCATTATAATGTCAATGAGGAACTTAACTCCTATTTATGTCAATTAGACCATGGTAAAATTGGTTTTGTTATAAGTCATTGCACTTAAAGTCACAGAAGCTATGGATGAAGTTAAGTTAGGGCTTACTGTATGATTCTCCAATTTTTCCACCCACCTGTGCCTAAGGACTACCCGGGTCATACCTGGTCTCCAACACTATTGCTGAGCCCCACATTGCCCAGCCCCACCCTTTACTCTCAGGTAACTTTGGACCAGTCCCTTAATCTCTAAGCCACAAGCCACTCATTTGTAAACTACAGATAATAATAGTCCAGACCTCCCATAGTTGCTGTGAGGCTCTATAAGGTAATAAGACAACCTGTGTGGTCTTAGCACAGGAAAACAGCTGTAAGTTTCTGCTGATCCTGTTCCACCCTTCCCAGGCCCTTGCAGCCTCCGCCAGCCTTTGATCTCAAGGTTCAGTGGATTCTCTTCTCCTGGACTACAGCTATGGAGTTTTACCTAGAGAAGAGAGGTTGACGGGGTTACTTTATATGCTGACTCCAGAAGGACTCCAGGCAGCAGGTGTATGGGAAGGCAGGTCTCTGTCCTGAACAGCTCTGTTAAAAAAGCAAATAGGTGGAGTGCTGAGAGGCTTGGGTGCCTTTTCCGACCTGAACTGGATGGGGCAGACATGTCCTGGCTTTGGCCCACTGCTCCCCATCTTTCCTTTTCCATTAGGTCAGCAGTTCCCATCAGCTTCCTCTCAGAGCCGATCCCCGTATGGAGCGCCTATCTCATGCTCTTCTGCTCTGCTACTGGAAACCGGATTCACTCCCGCCCCTCTCCCAGGCGAAAGTGAGTGTGCTGTCCCTACGCTGCCCGAACACCTTCCATCTCAGCTTCCTTCTGTGCAGCCCGCTTTCCTGGATGGGCCAACTGCAGTTCTTTCCGCCACAGCGAGGCAGGTCTGGCCGACAAGCAGCCTGCAGCCGGGTGAGCCAGCTGTGCCCACCTGCTCTGCATGGCTGTGGGCTCCCCGGGCTCCCGTCACCAGTGCTCGTGCCCACTTCTCCGTCCTGGGCAAAGTTCTCGTGTGTCCACTCTGCTGACATCTGCCTCCAGGGCATGGTTTGGAGGCCCCCCACTAACCAGCTCTGTGCCCCCAGGCAAGCTGTCTGCCCTCTCCGGTACTGTTTCTTCATCTGCATAAAAAGACGTAATACACATTTCTTCCTCACCTGAGTTTGCTGGGGCTCCAAGAGAAAGGGTTAGCAGAGATGTTTTTAATTTTTTAAATCCTCACTCAAGGATATATTTATTGATTTTAGAGAGAGAAGGGGGAGAGAGAGAAACATTGATGTAATAGAAAAAAACATCAATTGGTTGCCCCCAACCAGGGATCAAACTTGCAACCTTTGGTGTATGGGACGACACTCCAACCAACCAAGCCAACAGGCCAGGTCGGACAGAGGTGTTTTAAGCACTGTGCAGCAAGATGCAGGGCTAGGTTTTTATGATCATTCTTCACTGGGAATGTCTGCTCTTTTTGGGTTTAGTAAGGCCTTTCATGTGCACGCCCAGAAGTGCTTCCGGGGGTGCTCCATCGGCTTCACCTCCCTCTGCCGGGCATCACAGCTCCAGACAACCTGTGCAGGAGTTCATTTTCAGTGCAAAGGCTGCCCTTGGCATGTCCATTAGAACTCACTGGAGTTGCTTTTCAAATTGCACATCGTGCCGTGCCCTCTAAATTTGCCACTTAACAGCTGCCTCATTCCAAAAACGATTAAGAGCCCCATCTTATAAAATGATGCATAGTACAGCCAAATAACTGAAGGCAGGTCAGATAACATCAGGACCCTGGACTCTTAGAGTCTGAGCTCTAATCCTGAAGGTGTCACAGCCTACCCACTGGCCCTTTGCTCTCCCCATTGTGGGGACTGCTCTGTAAAATGGGCCCAGGGCCAGACCCCTGTCTGTCTTTCTGAAATCTGTCTTATTTACATGGTGCTCTTTCATTTATATTGTCCTGCAGTTTACTTTGAAAAGCAGCTCCAGCTGTCAAGAGAAGGTCTTTGGGGGCTCAATAGACATGAGGTTCATTTGGCTCCGTTTCCATCTTATTCTATCAGGCACCACAGCTTCCTAGAAGCGTGCCGACCACTAAAGATCACTTGTCTGTACGTGTATCCACCCCCTCCCCAAAAAACACACACTTCTCCTATTCTTCCTTCGTGTAACTAACATAAGCTAGAGTCTTCTAAAGGACGTTTACAAGGTATGTCTAAGAATAATTCAATTTACGAAGTCCAACTTTCTGATAATACTATTTACTAAGCACAGAGGTCTCATTCCCCTTCCTACCTCATCTGAAGGTGCTCTGCCCCAAACGCCTTCTCTCCCCAAGCCACCCCCATCGCTGTCTGCCAGGAGTGAGATAGAGGCAGCGGTGCATGGACAGTCTGACAAAAGAAGGGCCATGGACTAGAAGGGTGGCCCAGCCAGCCCTAGAATGAGTAGCGTAACCCTCAAACTTTTCTGGGTGCCCGTTTACAGTGCAGAAGCTGATAGTCCGGGGCAGGATCTGCACTGCCTGCTCTTTCTCCTGGAGCTGAAAGCATTTACACACACCTAGTCATAGAGCTGCACCTGGAAGGGACTCTGAGTTATTTGGTCCAATCTCTTCATTATGCAGTTAAGGAACTGGGACTCAGTTTGATTCATGGATTTAATGTAGTCATTCAGCTAATTAATGACAGAGCCAAAACCAGAACCCAAAGTTTCTCTCTGCCTTTATTTAAAGGAAATGCTTCACTTTTAAAAAGTGATTCTAGAGAGAGAAGAAGGGAGAAAAAGAGAGAAATATCTATTTTGTTGTTTCATTGATTTATGTGTTCATTGGTTCTTTTATGTGCCCTGAACAGGAATTGAACCCACAACCTTGGTGTATGGGGACAGTGCCCTAACCAACTGAGCTACCCCGCCAGGGCCAGAACCTAAACTTTCAGACGACTAGTGCAATGGTTTTTACAGACGCTTCCTCACTCATAGACCATGAGCATGGAGATCCCTCTGACTATACCTGGATGCTCCGTGTACTTTTAGTAAGTACACACTGATACTGTGCCCCAGTAGACAGCCTTACTCTAAGGCATGACTCCATCCTATGTGAAGCAGCAAACTCTGGGACAAACAGACTAAGAACATCAGGAAGCAAATTAAATAAATTGTCCTACAACTTTTTTAAAGATTTTATTTATTTATTTTTAGAGAGGGGGAGGGAGAAAGAAAGGAAGAGAAACATCAATGTGTGGTTGCCTCTCACACACCCCCTACTGGGGACCTGACCTGCAACCCAGACATGTGCTCTAGACTGGGAATCGAACCAGTCAATCCACAAAGCTGTGCCAACCAGGGCAAATTGTCCTGTAATTTTAATTAAAAAGTAGAAACTTGATAGGTAGAAACATACAAATTACCTATTGTTTAATGGCTTAGAGTCCTAGGAAGGCAAATACTTAACTGTTCTTAGAGCCTGTGGGAGTGGGGGTTGTAACTGTTTGCATCCAGAAAGCTCATAAATTCAAAAAGTGAAAGCAACTGCGAGGACTGTGAGTTTATGTTTTATCATGTTCATTCAGATGAATGTGGATCTGGATTATGTGAGGACTAGCTGAGGCCCTGCAGAGCCAGTCTCTCTGCTTTTTTTTGAGAAGCCAGAAGGTTAGAGAAGATGCAATGGAAAACTACACTTATGTTGGAAATTTTTTAATAGACTTTGGAAACCAGCATACACTGCAGCCACGCATTCATTGACTCGCAGGCTTTCATACCCACAGGGACCTCAGAACACAGCCTGCTCGTTTAAAGGGTGCAGAGAAAGAGAAGGAGTGATGTGTCCAAGTTCATACCACAGGCTGGAGACAAAGCAAAGATGCCAGCCTGCTGTGTCAATTCAATATTTATACCACACCTTGACTAAAGAAGAAAAAAGTATCAGAAAGTTCATTTATAAACATCCAGAATACTCCTTAAGTATTTATACTTTTAATAATTACTTCAACGTATATTATCTTACCTGATGCTTATTACAATTCTGTGAGGAAAGAAGGCCATTATCCTCTATTTTGCAGCTGAGTAAAGTATGACTCGAAGGCTGTGAAGGACTTGCCTGATATCACACACCCGCCAGTGCCCGTGGAGCTGGGGCTCAAGTTTCTGTCGTCCAAGCCCAGGCTCACCAGAAAAGTTGTGTTATCAATCTATCGGCCTTCCTTCCTTCCTTCCTTCCTTCCTTCCTTCCTTCCTTCCTTCCTTCCTTCCTTTCTTTTCTTTCTTTCTTTCTTTCTTTCGTTCGTTCGTTCGTTATTTATTTTTAGAGCGAGGGGATGGGAAGGAGAAAGAGTGGGGGAGAGAAACATCAATGTGTGGTTGCCTCTCATGTGTCCCCTACTGGGGACCTGGCCCACAACCCAGGCATGTGCCCTGACTGGGAATCAAACCAGCGACCCTTTGCTTCACAGGCCCGTGCTCAATCCACTGAGCTATACCAGCCAGGCCTTATCTACCGGGCTTTCTAAACGTCTTCCAGGCCAGTATGTCTGTGCCCACATATTCCCAGACAAGTTCTTGGCAGACTTTTGTATAGCTCCATCAGCACTTTAGATGTTGTAAAGTCTTTTGTGTCATTAAATCAGGTACAGGGATATAAGTTGGTCACATGCATGCTTGGCAGATAGCAGATTCTAGGATGTTAGTGTATGCCTTGTGTTATAACGCGTGTTCTAAGACAAAGCTGTCTTAGGTTCTATGTAGTGAAGGACTAGTAGTTTATTTCTAATTGCTGTCTGTCCCGGACCAAATTTTGATAACACATTAAAAAATTTGTTACTAGAGCAACAATCGCATACTTGAATGTTGCAGTCATCTCAAACTGCCACAAAAATTTCTAATTGCTCATTCCCGATTTTCTGTACTGATCTTGCTTCCGGTCAGTGACATTTCACAGACCAGCATGGGTCTGTCAACATGTTGAGAAACATTATTCTGAGTAATGCCATTCCTGAGAAAAATTCTCTCAGTAAAGAGTTCCTTAATAAAATAAGTCTGGGAGACTCCATAAGCTGGAAAGTATCAGTGCACATTAGCATATTGAAGCTCTGAGTCCTACATTGAAGAAGCTTGTTGCCTGTGGCTCAGTGGATGGGGTGCTGGCCTGTGAACCAAGAGGTCACCAGTTCGATTTGTGGTCAGGGCACATGCCTGGGTCGTAGGCCACGTCCCCGGTTGTGGGCATGTGAGAGGCAACTGATCAGTGTATCTCTTACACGTTGATGTTTCTCTCCATCTCTTTCTCTCTCCCTCCCCATCTCTCAAAATAAATAAAATCTTTTTTTTAAAAATAGCTTGTTTAATCATCAGTTAACTCAGCCTTTCCCAAACTGACTAACCTCAAAAACTCAAAAACTCAAAAACTCATTGTTAATGAAATCCCTTTCAAGATCCTGCAGAATCCGTATTTCCTGAAATAGCCTTGGCTCTGTCTTGCCAATTATGGGTAAAGCACAGGCCCCAGGTAGGCCTGAAATGAAAGTTTCTGTCCTTTGTTCATGCCTTCAAGTGCTGCCTTAAAAAAGTCTTTATAATCTTTTGTTCCGTAGTGTGCAAAGTCATGCTTTGCCTTTTACCAACTTCCGTGCCTACTTCTGCCTCCCTAATAGGACTCGCTGTGGGTGATGTCACCCATCAAGAAGGTCACAGTCACCTGTCTGCAGCAGCCCCACTACAGTTTGCCGCTGCATCTTGAAAATGTATTTGCTTGCCCACCTTCACTGACATGGCTCATGACAGGCCATCTTCCTCCTCAGCATTACCTTTCACAAACCGGAGGAATCCTCTTCCCATTAACCCAGATCTGTGATGAATGCTTGTCCATTTTTCATGGAAACTGTATACCCACACAAAACGTGCAGCTTTCACCAAAAACACACATATTGCTGTTCCCCGAGCAGCGGTACCTCTTATCACGCTCCTCACGCACTTTCTGGCTCTCTCTGCCTTGCGCACTGTGTGGACTCTCCTGACTCTAGATGGAGGTTTCCCACCTTCCCTCAGGTCATGTGGACCCAGAAATGAATTCCACAGAAATTCTAAACCACTGCTGGCATTCACATTCTCCCTTCTTTAGATTTTTTAAATTCTATATTATTGTTTATGCTATTACATTTGTCCCAAATTTTTCCCCTTTGCCCTTCTCCACCCAGTCCCCCCTCCCTCAGGCAATCCCCACATTGTCGTCCATGTCCATGGGTCAATGCATGTATGTTCTGTGGCTACCATATTTCCTATGTGTACTTTACGTCCCCATGACTATTCTGCACTACCTGTTTGTATTTCTTAATCCCTTCACCGTTTTGGCCCTTTCCCTGACACCCTTCCCATCAGGCAACCATCAAAATGTTCTCTGTATCTCTGATTCTGTTTCTGTTCTGCTTGTTTGTTTATTTGGTTTATTTCAGTACCCCATGGGTACTGAGCTCTCCTTCAAGCACAGGTGGCAAACTCAAGGCCCACGGGCTGAATGCGGCCCTCCACTTTGTTTTATCTGGCAGAAACCTTGTTTCTACCCGGCGGCAGTGCCAAGCTCCTTGCCCCTAGTTAAGGAGCAGTTACATTTATACAGTCCTAAAATTACATTTGGCCCTTTGAAGGCAACCGTGAGGCTGATGTGGCCCCCGGTGAAAATGAGTTTGACACCCCTCCCTTAGAGCCAGGCACTGTGCCAAGAGGTGTTGAAATATAGCACAAGTCAGCTCTCCGCTCTGGGAGAATCTTACTTCCCGGATTTGGACACTGTGATGTCTACAGTGCTTGAGAGCTTGGGGCAGGAACTTCCAACACGGGTATTGTATGAGATGTGAATATACGGTCCCCACCAAAAAGGGGTTAAGAAAATTTGGGAAACAGAATTACACATGCTAACACATATTATGAGTTTTGAGGGGAAGGCTATATATGGTAGGTTTTTGTAAATGTACTTGACCTACAAAACATCTTTTCAAGGAACCCATGTTTAAGACAGTATTCCTCTGATACTACTTGGGAAATTCTGGCTTAGGGTAGCTTCAACCCACTCAGTCCTGCCAAATGCTGAGGCCTAGATGGAAGTTATTCAAACATACATCCTCATTAGGTAGGAAATGGATATCTTTGTGATAGCCCCTCTCTCTGCCTTTTGAATGATAAATAAGTCGAGTCTGCACCCAACGCTCCGTTATTTACTTTTCTACAAGTATATGTTCTGTGTGATTCACCACCTGGAGCCCTAACGACTCCCCAGTCTGTATTCCTAGCCCAGACCTCTCCCCTGAGCTACAAACCTGCCGTCTGCTGAGCAATCACCTATCAGAGCTCTTTAACAAAATGTCCAACAAGCACATCAAATGTAGTTTGTCCCACATAGAAGTGATTACTGCCCTCATAAAGTTCATTTCTCCATCTGAATTTCCTAATGGCCCCATTACTACCATCCAACCAGAAACCTGAAGATCTTCTGAATACCATCCTCCCAGCCAAATTAACATTAAGTCCTCTCGGTTCTTTCTACCTTCCAAGAAGCCCTGGAATTTGCTCCCTATATTCCATCCTCAACTGCCATTGTCTAATTTGGGGTCTCACTACAGTGGTTTGCTAATGGCTTCTATCTTAGGTTAGGTTTTCTGGGGAGGAGACTCTGGGTTTCTGCAACCTGCATGCAGGAGGGTTACCAGAGAAAACTATGGGGAACAACACCTGTAGGGGGTGGGGATGGAGGAGGTAAGACTGGGCAGAGGGAGATGTTAAACTTTGATGGAGCTGCAATAATAGCCTCAATCAGTCCTACGAGTGCTCTGGAACTGGATGGCCCTTCAGAGCTGTCCCAACTTGATGCAAGGGACTGGAGTTGGGAGACCATAAACCAGCACATTCCCCCTCTTTTCTCCTCTACCATCCATAGCAACCTCTCTTCCCCCAGCCCGCATTGGACATGGGCAGCCCCCCAACCCCACCTCACCCCAGGGTGGCATAACCTTTGTCCAAGGGCAATTCCCAGAATGGACCTCTGCTGAGAGCCACCAGCCACCAACTCTTCCAGCAGGTGGAAGAATGGGCACCCCAGTGCTGAGGGAGATCAGGGTGGCATACCACAGCCTCCTTGTCCTTAATCATGCTGCTTTCCAATACATCTCCCATGACACCACCAGAGGAGTTTTTCTAACCCCAGGTTTAATCACATTACACCCTTACTCGTAACCTTTCAATAGCTCCTCATTATCTACAAGATAATTCAAGTCTGATCTCTGTCTGCCTGTGAAGGCTTGTCTCCCACACCTTTCCTCCTGCATGCACTGTTGCCCCACTAATCCCCACCTACCGATACTCATCAACCCTTCATGTGTGTTGCTCCCCCTGCTGAGTATGAGTTTGTCCCACCTCACTCGCTAGCAAACTCCTATTCATCCTTCATAGCCCAGTGTAAGCACCTCCTCCTCTGTGAAACCTTCCTTAATATCCTCGAGCAGAGGTACTATCCTACATACTCTTTTTCTATTCTTGTAGCTATTTGTTTATGTGACCACAAGAACGACCTCTTTAAGAGCAAAGTCTGTGTTATGTTCATTTTTGAACGTGAATGAATGGATCAGCCATGTGCATCAGTGCTGTGTAGAGTTGTGTCTACATGGACTTACTCAAACTAACTAGAGTTTTTGGTCTAATCAGCTGTTTTTTCCAGGGACTTAATCAAGTCGTCCAATGAGGGCTGTAGGTCCCTGTGGGGAGGGATTCTACTTGGGGAAATTCAGCTGGTTTGGTATACACAGCTCAGTGCTCTGCGGCTTAATAAACACTTCCTGTTATGTTGATGCTGCTCCCTTATATTGGGAAAACGGTGTAGCCAGTAACCTAAGGCAGCGGTCCCCGACCTTTTGGCACCAGGGACTGGTTTTGTGGAAGACAGTTTTTCCACCCACCCAGGGATTGCACGGTAGGGGTGGTTTCAGATGATTCAAGTGAATTACATTCAAGCTCATTCCCTGCTCTGTGGCTCAGTTCCTAATAGGCCTGGACTGGTACCGGTCTGCGGCCCGGAGGTTGGGGACCCCTGACCTAAGGGATATGTTCTGAAAGGTGTCTAGTGGTCTGACTTGCCCCTACATCTATTTTCGTGACTGAGGTCTCCCCTCATGTTCATTCTGAAACTCTTACCCTGTATTCTCTGTGACTGGATCAGTGGTTCCTTCAATGGGGTGAATGCACTCTAAGGCCTGGGTTGGCTAATGGACCTAAAAAAGAGAATTGCTATGTCTCTTTATTTTACCCCTTTAAAAATGTCTGTATTTTGTGTATGTTTTATCACGTGCATAATATAGTACCACAGTAACACAAGTATATAATTTATAAACAAATAGTATCTGAGAGTATACACTCCAGTATACTTGATATTTTTAGAATGATCATAGAGGATGCATCCTGCCAGGGCTGGTGAACCAACTCCTAAGGAATCGAGAACCTGGAATACAAAGAGCCAGGAGGTGGAGCAGAAGGCAGCAATGGGCCAGGGAGACAGATGAGGTCTGAGGGGCTATGAAAGGGCAATGGTCCCTACCCGCACAGGCAGATGCCCCGCCTGCCTCTCACTGTGGTTGGAACTCATGTCAGAGTATAGCCACCAGGTACAAAGATAGCGGTGGCTGCTCCAGAATGCTCCAGAATGCATAGGTAGGGGGGCTGAGAGGCAGCAATCTGACTGGAGTCAGGGCACAGGAGCCTGGTCTTAAAGTTTCATTAGCATAATTGGAGCACTGTTTTCACTCTAGTTGGATGGTTATTTGGGGATGGCTGTAAGATTGATTGATGGTGGAAATGAGGAGTGGGGGGGGGGTGTTGTTAGCATTGCAGCCTGTAGTGCCCTTTTGGCAGACTGCAGCCAGTGAGCCCCATTACACTGGAAACAGGAGTGTGGCATCAGTGATGAGGAGGGACCCTGCTCCAGAAGCAAACCCTGGGGCCAAGGGACACATGGAGATGATGCTCCAGAATAGCTCTAGCAGCCAGGAAGCAGCTTATGATATAGGACCAAGAGGCATGATCAGGGAGGGGACCTGTAACAGAACCACTGTGTTCTATTGTTCTGGGTTCTATTGCCTGCTACCAATAAGAACTATGAGTCCCAATGCCAGAGTCTTATGAAAAGGAAAGGAACTATTTATTCAAAAGTTACACAGGTTTAGAATGATGGTAAAATTCTACCATTAAATCTCATACCCTCTAGAAACAAACAAAATAACACCCCCACACACACAGTCCTGCCTCTCCTTGCCAAACCAGGCCAGTCAGAGATACCACCTCTCAGTAAAAAAAGATAGAAGTCTGTAGCTTAGCTGGGCAGATTCCCGTCTGTATTCCAGCTTCTTCCAGTCATCCAAGCTTGGCTGGGTTCCTGCTCTTAATCCAAAACAGCATCTTCATGGTGGGCCAGCGGGGGTCCTTCTGCAGCCTTTCAAACTGTGTGACCAAGACCACTCACAGCTCCTACATCCCGCTTTTCTGCTCCTTTCAGAGCTGTATAGTTAAGCCCACCCATGGCTGCCACACCTGGGTTTAAATCCTGGTGCGGATCTTCCTCTGTAACCCCATTTCTGACTCCTCCCCACACGAGGTTACATCGGCCAGTAGTCTGGTCTTTTCTGCCTTTCTCGGCTACCGTTGTTAGTCCAGGCAGGCGTAGTGGAACCACCTCCAAGCCTCTATTGCAGGTGCAGCAACTGGGGGACCACCTCCCAGCTGCATCCCAGGGCAGCATCACGCCCATCTCCCCGGCCTCCAGTGTCGCTGGCACAGCTACTTAACATTACTAAAACACTGGACGAGTTCTTTATGCAAGGTAACTTTCAAGGGCTCTGCTCTGCTTCCCCTTCCCCCAGCCAGGTTGTGGAGGCTTTGGGATTTTTTTTCTTTTTCTATATTTGGACGCGGAGGGTTCTCTGGTTCAAGGAGACCCCTAATCCAAACACCCCAAGTTCTGGACCTTGTTCCACACCTGTTACAGACCTTCTCAGTGGGAGATGGGTTAAGGGCAGAGAGGCATTCCAAGAGGAAGTCTTCACGAAGGGCAAAAAGGAGGCACAGAGACACCCCAAACGTAATATGCTTAACGAACATGACAGGTTTCATCCAGATGGCGAAGAAGCAGCCTTCTTTGCAAGTCCTGGTTCCATAAAGACGCAGTGCAAGGCTGTTGGCTGGGCATGGGAGGACGCTATATGCAGTTTGCTTACATACAGTGTTTCCTGGAAAGCAAAGATCGGAACCCAGTGCAATTTCTTTTTATTTTCAGACTCTTGATTAGGCTCTTAGTGTGCTACCAGCAGCAGACTGTGCAGCCTGCAAGGGCTGTGACCACTCCAGCTGCTCAGACTTTGCATTTATAAATCACTTCAGTTAACATAAACTTTTCATATACTGTTTCCTAGATCCTTACCACAACCCAGACAGGCAGGTATTCTTATCTCCATTTGGCAGATGGTAATTTAAAAAAATTCAAATCATGAGTGTTTAGCCCAAACCCTGTATCCTGCAGAAGAGGACTCTGAGACCCAGGAGGTTCACTGATTCACCACAGACAAAATGCAGATACTGCTAAAGCCTCAGAGCCAGGACTCGAAGAGCTCCACCTCCTCCTGATTCTGCATCATCTTTTTACACTTCCCCCCAGCCCACCATGATGCTAAAATCAGAGACCAGCAGACAGAAAGTGGACATGAGGAATGGCCAACACATTTTGTTGGCTCTGCCTTTCCACTTTTGATTCTCCCAGGCAGTTGGTTCTAACAGCTCCTGTGTTTCTTTACAGCATGCAAAAGGAAAGAGCAAGAACATGGGAAGGATAGAGGCAACACACCCAAAAAGCCCAGATTGGTCTTCACAGATGTCCAGCGTCGAACTCTACATGCAATATTCAAGGAAAATAAGCGTCCATCCAAAGAATTGCAAATCACCATTTCCCAGCAGCTGGGGCTGGAGCTGAGCACCGTCAGCAACTTCTTCATGAACGCGCGGAGGCGGAGCCTGGACAAGTGGCAGGACGAGGGCAGCTCCAACTCCGGCAACTCATCCTCTTCATCAAGCACTTGTACCAAAGCATGAAGGAATAACCACGAACTAAAACCTCGGTGGAAAAGCTTTAAAGAAAAAAAATTTTTAAAAGACCAGGACCTCAAGATAGCAGGTTTATACTTAGAAATATTTGAAGAAGAAAAAAATTGTTATTTATAGTCCAAAGAAACCAAAGACTTAGCTCACCTGCGTTCTAACTTTGTTCAGAGACACACACTTCAGCGGGGCGACGACTTGGCAAGAATTATGAGCAGGAAAACACCACTGGATCTTACACCTTCGATCCATGGCCATTCTCGCTGTGCTTGGCTGTTCTGTGGTTTGGAGCACAGTGGTATTGAGCCATCGAGTGGACATCTTTCAAGATCAGACTTTCTCATCTGTGCCACCATGCCACGAAGGTGTCTGGTGTCTCAGTACTTGTGTGTATGGGTGCGTGCGTGTGCACCCATACACACCACCAGTGGTTAGGGACTTAGGCAGGGCTGGTCTTGAGGAAGGGTTGTACTGTAGGAGTGCAGCCAGCAGTGTGGGGTTGTCTGAGTTCATTGGGTTTGGAGTGTGATTTTACTCGTCTAGCCTATTGTTTGAACCTGCCAGGCCCGCAACCTAAATGCAGATTCAAACCCAGCAAAGAAAATTTGAATGACACCTAAACTAGTGCATTCTCTTTGTTTGTTAAGGAATGTTCAAATGTTTTTTAAGAAATGAAACAAGAGTCCATCCAAAAATCACCTAGGTACCAAAGAACACACTGAATATTAAAGTGCAGGTATTTTATTGCAATGATTTTAATAACCAAAGCTATTTTTACACAAGATACTATGTAAAGTTATACGTATGAACTGATCTAGCTGTAATACACATGCCACATAGAATCATGACTATTATTTATGACTCTTGAAGCATTTGCAATATTCATTTTCAGAACTGGCAAGAAAGAATGTAGCTTCAGGGAAGCAATTAATACCGTAACAGAGAGGTTGATGAGCATACGTGGACACCCAGACGGCACATTCCCTTTCGGGATCCATAAGCATCACTTCAGTAGGCATACAACGCGATTCCAGAGTCTGTTTATAGCTGAGAAAACCTGGGGGTTCTTCCAAAGTCGGGTCCCATTTGTAAACTAGAGAACGAAGTTTCACACAGTAGGTTAATAAATTAGAAAATTTGTTCAAAATAATGCTTTTTTAGTAAAAAGCGCATGAAATAAAGGACTCCCTACTTAGATATTAATTTGACAAATGTGCTTCATGCATTTGACACCAAATACCTTTTAAAATACTTTACAGACACTCAAAGTGAGCAGAACAACATTATTATTAAAATGAACTATACAGTATCTGTGATCATTCTAAAAATATAATCAAACCATTTTTATTGCTAATCCCAGATATTTTATAAAGACTTGGGCATCCATAAAAATAGCAGGTACAACCAAGAAATGGTGGAAGGTAGACAAAGCCAGAGTCCTAGTGGGAGACAAGACTTTGGGTTCCAGAGGTCTTGGGCTATTTATTTAATTAAGCATAGCCTCCAAAGCATACTACATTCTTTCTTGCTACTGCATTAAGCTGGACATTTTATAACATAGATTCTACTTTCTAACGGGGACAGATAAAAACTAGACCTCAACCTCCAAATGTAAAAATTTGAATTTCTGTTTTCCCAAATCACTTAACCAGGGCCATAGAAATCAAAGCAAGAAAGAAAACAAAAGAAAAACCACCGGAAGATAATACCATGGTACTAGTAGTACCTGAATGAATCACTTGATTTTCACCCCAAATTCTATCTGAAATCTATAGAATTGTCACTCATATAAATGGAAGTCTTTTGTACTATTAGGTAAAGAACTGGGTATTCTTGGTTAGTTAGCATATCTAACTAGAAATATAAAATTAAATATTATCTCAACAATAAGTTGTTTACTGAGATTCATTAAAATGCTAAAGAAAAAAATTTAAACATCTTGAAATAAAATCTAACTCCTTAGGATCAAATCCCAGCACCTTGTCTAGGTCTAGAAGAGGCAGGCACCTGGAGACATGAGGCGAAACCAGTGGGCCATCCGCGTGTCTGCTGTAGAATGAGGACAGGAAATCAACACACACTTCCCCTTTAAAGAAATAGTGCATTTGCCTTGACACATTCTATTTTCTTTATCTTGCCCTAAATTCCAGCTTAAAATGTTCCCTTCTAAATATGGCACAATTACAATTGAGCTATTAAAAGAGACAATTTAAATGGTCACCCTCCAGATTTGCTGAAAACTTAATCTTGTCAATGACATAAACTAAAAGGAAAAAACTGATTTACTTTTTTTTCCTCTCTCCAGGAATAGAGGGGGCCAGGAGTACAGCTATATAATGTATTTCTATTTAGGAGGGAGGAAAGCCTTATTTATTTAAAACATGAGAATTTTAAATGCAGGGAAATTAAAGCTGTGTCTACACCTAATCTTACCAAATTCAATACCCCAGGAAAAACAAAAGTTGAATTCAGACAACCATGTTTTTTTTTTTTGCTTTGTTTGTACACATAACCCTCTCAAATTAATCCGATTGCATTTTAAAGTTTCAACCAGTTATTTTGGTACTGTGTAGACACAGTCTCAAAGAATATTATTACATTTTAAATATTCTCACCATAATGGTTTTTTGAAAAATAACCACTGATTCTATTTGCTAACACCAAAGATAATTTTCATACCAGCATTGAATGTGCACCCGTTATGCAATTTCAGGGCCTAGAGATATATTTTCTCATAAACAGATGCACAAACCCGAGCCTGAAAAGCAATTTTTTTACTTGACTATTTAAGCATCCTCCCAACCTCTGCTTCTTAGAAATCATAATGGACAAACTCAGCTTCTCTCAAGCAATACACTTATTCCATCACGTAGGACTGATTCCGTTTTGCTCCTGACTTGTCCCATAGAAAATGCTTCCATTCCTGCTTCATGTAGCATTGATTTATGGTTCAGGTTCTAAACCCTCCACGACTGAGCAGGGCACGCGCCATTTATTCACCCATCATTTCTCGGTCCTTCAACAGAATTCACCTAAAAAGACATCTCATTCTTTTATTCATATGTTTGTTTATTCCAAAACAAACTGCACTTCAAATAATACCTTCTGGGTTTGTTTTTGTTGTTGTCGTTATTGTTGTGTTAGAGTGGAAGTTAGACTGTTTGGGGCCATAGGTCATTTATGTCCTGTTACAACTAGAAGCTTCCCTGAAAGGGAGCCAAGAGAAAGAGTAGGAAGTCTGGACACCCCAAAAGCTCAGTAAATGTTCAGGTAAAACAATTCTGAATGTCAGGAGCTGAGTGTTCCAGTCCTGGATGTAGCAGGAATAGACCCCAAAAACCAAAGAAAATGTGTGGGGAATTTCAGAAGTTCTAACTGAACATGTCGCTCACTCTCCCCCCTGCCCCCAAAAAGCATAATTAAGTTCCCAGGAAAAAAGTAAAAGCACTATGCTACGTTTGGACTCATGCCCTTCCCATTGCTACCCCAGGTGAATGACCCATCTTTGCAGAGTAAATGCAAACTTTGCTATACCAAAGAGTCCTAGGACATTTTCTCATGAGCTATAAAGGCGTTTTCCCTAAAAAAAGGTTCTCCCTTCTTTGTACATAAAGCATGAAAACTATGCATTTAGCAAACAAAGAGAAAGCACTTCTCCCTTTCCGATCTAGTTGTTTAGGGTGCATTCAAACACCAGAGGCCATTTTGAGATGCCATTGGCCTTCTGGATTATTCTTGTGGTGTGGTTAGCTTTACAGTGCATTTGGTAACTATTTCCTAAATAGGAAGGACAAAGAAGCAGAAGGTAAGAAATAGCTACTTCCACGTGTAAAAAAAAAAAGTGTAAAGATCTACTATTTATAGTGTGAACCAAAGACGCTACCTCACTCGATTTCCATTGGTGATTTTAATCACATTGATATGATACCAAAGAATACCAAAGATATTTTCATGCACGGCCTCAGTCTGCAGAGGGAACTCCGCCCCAGTCCCTTCTCCCACCTCCTCGCCCCTCCTCACTCTTCACTCAGTGTATAAACTTGTCTTCATTCTTAATAATAATGATACAACGACAACAACAACATTAGGAAATACTACTCTTACTACTGCTAGTTCTACTTGTAAATCTCTAGGCAAACATGTTGCAAACTTTGTAAACTCCTAGGATGAGTGCCTTGCTTGAACCAAAGTGTTAAACCGCTGTTGACCTCTCTCACCTTATACTCTTTGAATACCTCAGCCTCTTAGAAAGGCCACTAATGAAAAAAAAGAAGGAATAATTATTCACCGTGGTGCTTTTTCCGTGCAACCATGCAATGAAACTTTCTTTGATACCAAAGGATGACTTTTTTCCCCCAATTTCTTGCTGATAAACCAAAGCTCCTCCTCCTAGTTCCCCCTGAGGTCCCCCACTTCACGGAGTCCCTTCCCCAGGCAGGCCGTGCACCACTTTTACCAATTCCTCCAAATACCTCATAGTGATGATGTTTAGGGTTATGTTGTATAGAGAGTTTATGTGATGAGGCAGAACTTACTAGTTTGATAATTGTTAAGGTTACTTTTAAAAGAAACTTTATAATTCTTATTTATTTTGTAGCTTGTACGTTTGGGATGTCCACCCCCTCCCCGCTTCGGTTTGGGGTTTATTTTCTTGGCAGAACTGCTCTGTTGCTCAAGGAAGACTTAATTTCTGGAGACGTTCCCCACGTGGGTTAAGGGTTGTGTAAAAATACAAGAATGGAATAAGAAATGCTTTTCACTTTGATGGTTCCTTATGAAGTTTTTGTGTTTCGTAGTAAATTTGTTTCCACAGGGTAAAAAAAAGTATATATATATATATATAATCTCTTTTTTGTGAAACTGGTTCCTATTTTCTCTATAATGTGCTGTGATTTTTTAATTTAATTACATTTTATATGATCTTATTTAATCACTGCTTTAATTTATGACTGTGTAGTTTTTAAAATGTATATAATAGAATCCAAATGGCCAAAGCTTTATGTTACACAATCTTTTTGTTCTCGATGCTAAGATGAGCTGAAGGCAAGAGCTTCTCTTAACTGCAGGGTGTATCTTTAGCTTTTTCTTAGCAGGCACTTCCACGCGTGTTGTGAACACTGCCAGTCCTCCCTCAGAAACCTGTACATGCCAAAGTGAGTGTTTGAAGGTAGTCCTTTTTGTCACTTAGAAAGAAGAAAGGCATTATTCGTGTTCTTCCTTTAACTTATTAATTTTTTAAAGAAAAGATTACTTTGCAGGTTAGACCTGAAATTCCAAAGAATTTAAGACTTGTTTAATGTTCCTAAGCACCGGCATCTGTGAGAGACTTTGCTACTTTTTTTTTTTTTAAGCCATTCGCACGGGTATGAGAAGTAAAGAGTGTAAAAACTCAAAAAGACAAGCTAACTTGAATTTGGAAATCCTCAAGTTTCACCAAGTTTCTGCATTGCTTCAAGGCAGGGGGCAGGGCCTGAGGACACGGTTCCTTCAGCAGAGCCAAGAGGAATCTAGAATGGCTTCATGCCCTTACAGAGGAAGTCAAGGCCGAGGGGCAGCTGACCTGGCCCCTGCCCCTCTGGCCAACCCATGGAAAACGCAAAACATGGTTGCTCAGCCCCAGTGATCAGTCAGGTTTAAGGGCAATGTTTCACAGTGACACGTTCCACCCCCACATCTGTTTCTTGGAATGTGCTACTCGCAATCCCCCCCACCCCCCACCCCCGCCCATCTGGAAGAACTCTCCTCAAATGCCCGAGTCCCCTGGTGAATCATGTATCCCAGGCCTATCTGAGTTGGTCTCCTCTCACGCATCTTACCACTAGTTTTCTTTAAACACAGCGCAAACGGTCCCTGCCTCAGGCCCCCGTGGCCATCAAGGCTGTTCGGGTACTCGGCCCCGCTTTACTTTGGATCCGCACACCTAGAATTCTCCGCAGATTCGTGGCACCCTCAGAAGACCCAGTGCCCATGATTTTGATTTATTTTGCTGAAATAAGTTGCTCCAACTACATGGCATAAATCCATAAATGTAAATACTTTCGCTCTCAATACAAGACATTTATATGATTTTCTTTGGCAGGGGTGCTTTGGGGTGGGGAAGGAAAGGGAGGGGTTAGACTTTGGGTCCAAGGTTACATTTTTTTAGAAGCATTTTTATACTCGTTCTGTGTTTCAGTCGGGCAATAAATCTGCTCTGAGTTGCAGGATGATTCCGTGCTCTGTTGGTAAGCACGGACGGATTTGTTTTTAATGCGATCGCTGTGCGGCGAGTCACAGAAAGCCCAGGAGACTGGCGGAGGGAGAAGACTGGCCGTCAGCGGGGAACCGCTGGACAGAGTTGTGTTCGGGAGGTCACAGTTCCTGTCTCTATGTTAGTCTGGATTTTTCATGGTATGTTCTGCATTTATTGCCTACTCTTTATGGGCTCATTTTAGATATGCCGTCTGAACCAAGTGACAAGTATTTTTTAACAAAATAAACTTTAAAACATTGTCTTCCACTCGCTTCGGTAGTCGTCTTCATCCTCCCTGTGTTTCTTGTCCCTTCTGAAGTCAGCCCACCTGTCTCTCACTTAGACTGTCGCTTCTTCGCTGTTGTTGGAGTGTGACGCAGTTTCCCTGTTCAAGTTAGCTTGATGGTTTATTATGTAAGGAGGGTGCCTAAGACAATCATCAGGTAAAAATAAATAAAAAATAAAATGAAAAAAAAAATCAGTAGAGTAGAAAATCTTCCAAGAGCAGAGGGAGTTCTTCCTTAGCAATAGGGGGGAAAAGGAAAAGGTAAATACGTAATTAAATAATGAATTAATTTAAAAACCTAACCATGAGGGGCTTAGAAGATTTTTGATAAAAGAAACATGTTGCTGTCATTTCCTTTGTCAATTAGAAAGCAGTGGTAGCTTCTACGTTGCATCTACATTTCAGATAAAATGATTATTGTACCCAGTTATGGTGGTTTGCTAATATTTTGTCTCTCTTTCTCTGTCCAATGCTCCTTCTGTATTTTCGTGTGTAGCAACAAAAAGTGTAATGCATTAGGCATTATTCTGGTTTGTTTATGAGTATTTCCTGTACTGCATTAAGGTTTCTTTCTCTTTTTTTTAAGCTTCGCTACTGTTCTCACTTTATGCCGTGCAATATCATCTGCTGTGTTTGCTAAGCAAAAAAGAAAAAAAGAAAAAAAAGCAAGTGATGATGCCATCATGCTTTTCAGTGTTAAAATGTTTCAGCATTTATGTAGTCACCAAAATGTAGTAAATAAAATGTTGGATTTTCCAGCACTTTAAATTTAGACAATTCTCGCTTCTTTCGTTTTTATTCTCTTTGTAAACCTCAGCGAGTAGCTCATGGTTTTTCTTTGGAGGAAGGGCGAAGCTGAGAGGACAACATGCCAAAGCCAGGGCCATGGGTTTTTGCTTTGTTTTTTGATTTTTTTTTTAAATATAAGGGAAAGTTTATTTAGAAAGTTTCAGAGTTAAGAGAAGTGAGCCAGCTGGGCTACGGAGGCTCAGGAAACAAGTCACAGAAGCAAAAGGAGGACTCTTGGAGCTTAGGAGAGGGGAAGGCGAAGGTCACACGCCCGGTGGGAACAAGGGGACAGGAGAGGTGGGGGGTGTGCTCCCTGAAGGGAGAGCTGGCCAAGCGGGCGTGTTTTAAAGAGAGATCAACTGAGGGAGGGGAGAGGAGGTGCTCTCTAGTGGAGCAGGAGGATGTTTTTAAGTGCAAGCGGGGCATTCTGTCTGTAGATGTTAACCATTTCTATTAACCTGATTAACTCTCAGAAGACATACAATTATTATCCTCTCCAGTTAAGTGATGTATATGGAGAGGGGGTGTCTATCTACCTGTCAGTCTGTCTGTCTCAGAAGCTGCGGGGAGCGTCTGGGGAGTTAGATCCTCTTCTGTTTAATAGAGGGCAGTGGTTGATCAAGAGGCCTGGTTTAGGGAAGAGAGGAACTAGGGTCAGAACTCCCGTTGTGCTGAGTGCTAGCTGTGTGACCTTGGGCCGGCCCATGGGATGGTGGCAGGTATGCCTGAGCTCCGCCCTGCAAGTGATTAATACTGACTTTATTCCAATAGGATAGAAAAACCTTGCTCCACCGTAGTTCTGTTCTTTCCTCCTGTGATGGTCAGTTTTATGTGTCAGCTTGGCCAGTCCTGAGTCCCCAGCCATTCAATCAAACACTAATCCAGGTGCTGTGGTGATGGCATTTTGTGGGTGTTATTATTGTACATCATTAGTTGACTGCAAGTAAAGGAGCCTGTCCCACACAGGTGCATAAAGATGTTCCGATTCCCAGACAGATGTCAGAGCTTATCTAAGTCCTTAATGGGTATCTCATTCCCCGGCTTTTCCTTTGAAGATTTTTGGTAAGTTTCTCGTTTGCCCCCCATCGTTGCCACTGTCTCAGGCAGCAGTAGGTTAAGCAGTTGACCCCGACTGCTTTTGTCCAGTGCCCCAGTGGCAAGGTCTCCAGAACTGAGCAAGCTCTGACTCCGGTCGAGTTTAAGGAGTAGATAAATAAAAAATAAGCCCTGCGAATGGCGGTTTCCTGGGAACTTCCAGATGGATGAATAGTGATGATCCTCCGAGAGTGGTGCGTTGGGAGGGCTCCAACCCCATCTGCCCTGTCCGGTGGCTGCTAAGCTGTTGGTTTTCACTCTGATTTCAGGGCTGTTACGGCACAAACTGAAATAATGGAAAAATAGCTGTACTTACTGAGATTCAGCTATTTTTCTTAAATAAATATTCCTCACAATGTTGCGAGCCTTTGGTTCATGCCAGAGTTCTTAAAAAGCTGATTTAGATCATTTGCCAGTGTTGTCACTGGTTTTGTGGAGAAACTGGCTTTTTGAAGACCCTTGCTCTGCCATCCCCCTGCCCTAAGGGTGAAAGGACAGGGCCGACGGCCAGGCCCGCTCAGGAAGGCAACCGCAAGGCAGTGGTAACCATCTTCAGAATGCCTAGATTTTTTTCAACCTTTGTAACTTCTCCGTGGTTCTTCTTTTTGTCATGCCAAGTTTGTTTCTCCACAGGGTAAACTACAGAGGTCCTGAGGGCCTGGATGGGGCACGGGGAATTGCGATCAGAGAAGAGGATTTCTTCACAGGTCCTTTCCTGAGTTCACCTATTGAGAACTTCGTGGTCTGTTATCTGAGATTCCTGAGAAAACCACTAGACACTTCAACTCTGCACTTGCCTTTAGGTCAGGCCTTGTGAAATGCATACTTGCAAACAAAACCTAAGCAACAGGAAAGCGGGGTGATGGTCAGATATTTTGTGAGGAATAATCTCACAGGGTATATGCTGTTGAAAAGAAACGACAAACAGAAAATGGAATCACTTTTGCTAAATCCTACCAAGATACAATCCCTAGCCTAAATGAAGTTTCAGCCTCTCCAAGGAGTGGAATTTTAAACCAGTCAGCCTAGAAATTCCCTGGTCTGCACCAGCAAGGTAATGTGCCTGGTAAGATCCCCACTGCTGACCCCTTGGGGAAGGTATCCTTGCCTGAAATAATACACTCATCCTAAGAACGCAAGGTTGGTTAAACATCTGAATATCAGTTAATGTAATACACCATATTAATACCATAAGGAACAGAATCCACATTATCATCTTAAGAGATGGAGGAAAAGCATTTGACACAATTCAGTGTTTATTCATGATTAAAACTCTCAACAGTCTAGAAATAGAAGGGAACTTCCTCAACCTGATAAAAACACATCTATGAAAAGTTTGTAATGGGATGTAGGCTGGGAGGCCCCAGGGCCCCCCACAGGGGGGATTTGTAATGGGGTCCAGAACTTGGGGTGTCCCAGAATATAGGATATCCCCCACAGACCTGGCTGGGGGAAGGGAGACATGGAGCAGGGCCATTGAGAGTTATTTTGGATATCAGTAACAGCAGGCCAGCTTCCAGCCTGAAGGGAGCCAGAAGGAATGCGTAACTTTGGCCCATGATGCAGCTGGGAGGCAGCTCCCCTGGTTGCAGCACCTGTGCAAAAGCTTGGAGATGGTTTGCTCCACCTCACAGGGCCACGCTTGCTTGGATTAACGATGGCAGCCAAGGAAGGCAGTAAACGCGGGAGTGCTGGCAGGTGTAGCCGATTGTGGGAGGAGTCGGAAATGGGGTTATGGAGCAGGTTCCAGGCT
>PVKM010001104.1:0-84900 GCA_004027735.1 Carollia perspicillata
GATATCCCTGGAGTTTGTAATTCTTAGACTTCTCTGCAGTTTGTCAGTTACAGTTCAGATTTTTCTACCCCTGCGTTGGGCAGCAGTTAATTCTGTGTCCTCCCTTCTCTCATAGATCCAAGAAGAGTTTTATACTATTTAGTCAGTTCAGCTTTTTTACTGGTTAGAATCAAGTGGCAACTTGCAAGCTCCTTACATGCGGAACCAGAAACTAGAAGTCTGTTCCATAAGATTTTTGTCTTTTGGGCCTCTTTTCCTTTTTTCAAGTAGGAAGCTTTATTCAGGCTTATGGCTTTAATTATCTCTTCTACATTGCTGTCTCTCCCTGCTTTCTTGTCTAGAAAGTCTCAGGCTGAATCAATTACTGGCTGACTTTCTTTAAAAAAAGATTTTATTTATTTATTTTAAGAGAGAGGGCAAGGGAGGGAGAAAGAAAGGGAGAAACATCAATCGGTTGGTTGCCGCTTGCACCTTCCCAACTGGGGGGACTTGGCCCGCAACCCAGGCATGTGCCCTGACTGGGATCGCAGTGGCAACCTTTCAGTTTGCAGGCTGGTGCTCAGTCCACTGAACCTTACCAGCCAGGGCACTCTCTGACTCTCTTAAAATCCTATTTCCTTTCTGTCCTGAACTATGTTGTTATTTTTATTGGTGGTATCACTGTTTTACTTAAAACTGTGACTCAGTGCTGCTTCTTGTCCCCCTCTCTGAGTTGTTTGTTTTGTTTTTATGATCTGATTTCTAAGTGGCCTTCCCATTGCTATTTTCTTCTTTTAAAGTTCATTTTGACCATTATTACTTAACTGAAACATTTTAGAACTCAGTATTTTGTTATTCTCTTTCCCTACTCAAAACCTTACATTAGATCTTCATGGTCCAGTGGTCTCAGTGTTTCGTGTGCATCAGAATCACCTGGAAGACTTGTCAAAACACAGGTGACATGGCCCACTGAGAATTTCTCATTGAGTACGTCTGGGAAGATGCCCAAGGATTTGCCTTTCTCATAAACAGAGGCCATGTAACCACTGGGGACTCATTTACCTGCATTTATGTCCATAAACTCTGCATTCTCTTCTGTTACCATGGGTTCACTGTGCTCCTTGGGAATGTGAATTCTTTGTGTGCTCACTTAATCTCATCTTTTCTTACTAAACTTGGACAATGATTTAGCATTTTTTCTTCTCCAACAACCATATTTTGGTTTGTTTTTATTAGTTGGAATACTTCTTTAAAGAGAAATTTTAATACATCAGTTATTTGGTTTTCTATAGGGAAGACAGGATAAATGTTGGTTCTTTCCCTTTATTTATAGCTTTCCAGAAATAATTAGTTTCCAGGAATTTTTCAAAGGAGATAGAAGAATGTTGGGGCAGGGTAGAGCTAAGCAAGTTGTGTTGGTAGATGAGTATGTGTGTGGACATATGAATTTAAATGCATTTCAGGCTATTAATGATATATTTTGTTGTTGTTTAAATTGTCCCATATTTGGTCAGTGGAAGCTAATTTTAGCTTGCACCTGAATCCTCGTAGCCCAGCCTTAGTAGTCTCTGATAGTTTTTTGCTTTAGTCTGTGTTAAGTTGTTCCAGGCTCAGCTGGTACATCTCTGGCCTCAGAATTCCACTTTCTTCAACCATTTCCTTAGAAGCCTTGATTTCTTTTATAGGAGGAAAACAGTACCTGGCAGACCACAGTCAAGATGCTAGTAGTGCTCTTAGTCATTTTTCCTTGCCTTTTCCATGAATAGAACTAGGATTTTTTTTAAAAGATGATATACACTGTGAATTCAGCTTGATACTTAATGAGACGAATTTAGTTCTACAGGGTTTTTAACTTCATTGATTTTACCTCTTTATCTTCCTACAATCACATGGAAACTATTGGCGCTTAACAGTGCCAGCATAGTTACTTACTAGATTTATCGCACAGTATGCACACAGTAGTCTCAGCATAACATTGCTAACATTAACACCAATGATATGTTTATTGAAAACAGTTTAACCTTCTTTTTTAATGAGTTCTTTTTTGTTGTTCATGAGGTATATTCCACTAGGGATATATAGTGAAAGTCAGTGGAGATAATTCCTAACTGTATGATTATATTCTAACTAGAAAATACACTTACTTTCATTTGTTTAACTTAACTTTTAACTTTGTGATTACATTTAAAGATTAATTTTGTTTTATAATTTTAAAAATGGTTCCATAGTCCTATCTATGAGGCAAAACTGTTTGCAGGAAGTATAACTTTTATCCCTGCCCCACATGCGTATATCATATTTCCTCTGTCCCTTTCAAGGTCCACAATACCCTCCCCTTACCCTCCTGCCAATTTTATGGTGTACTTGTCATTTGATTTATTAAATATTAACAAATACTTACATATTTTTATTCTCACATTCTTAAAAAAATCACCTTATTGCAAGTAGCAAAATACTTTTAATTGTACTTATTTTATTAATTCTTGGTTCCTGGTGCAAGAAAGTACATTCTTTGAAGTTAGGGATTTTGTTTGTTTTATTCTGCTATAGTTTCATCACTTAGAAAAGGGTCTGGTCCATAATAGGTAATGAATATTTATGTGAATAATTGATTGCATTATGCTTTCATGTTGTTTCATCTTAATGCAAATTAAAATGTGTATTTGTTAAAATATATTTCACTGTAAATACTCTACCTAAGAGTTACAAGATACTGAAGAGCTCAAATTATCATTCTAAAAGTTTATTTTTGCTTCTGTGTAATAATCTTTCCCAGTAATTAGTGAAGATAGTTTCTCAACAAAAGTAACAAAATATTCTTTTTAACAGTCACTGTATGTCTGTTCTTCCATTGACTGCCCAAAGATTTCACCAAACTTTAGTCTCTGTATATGCGTACTGATTTATGTGTATGGCTCAACATAGATTTTTTAAAATCTAACAGTGCGTGGAGAATATTTATATCAAAAAAGCATGCACTATGGAGGAAGGGGTATTCAGAAACTCTATACTTTTCTGCTAAATTTTGCTGTGAGCCTAAAACTGTTCTAAAAAATAAAGTCTTAAAAGCTTAATGTGCTATCTTCTTAATACTGTTAGTACTAAGATTTGTGGCAGATCTACAAAGTTACGGTGATGTCAGATAGATTTGTGCCAGAAACCATATATAAAGGCATTGCATTTGTATATGATGTCATTATTATAAGTTGCACATGCAAAAGTCATCATCAGTTTTCTTTTATTAGTAATAAGGTGAAACAAGTAAGTGCAATTAATAGAATGAATATACCAGGAATAGAACTGTGTGTGTTATGATTAGGTAAATATGCAAAGATACTGAAATCTGACCATGTTTAAAATACATAAAGATAGCATTGCAGATCACTAGGAATATTAAAGTTACTTCAGTAAACAATGCTTGGATGATTAAGGTTTAGAGAAAAATAAAATTAGATCCTAACCTTTCACATTATATAAAAATAAACCATTCTGATTAAAAATTTAATAATGAAAGTGAAACTTCATAGAAATTATAAGAAAATACAGGTGAATCTTATGAGAAGTTATTAGCACCTCTAATGAGAACCTGTCAGTTTTCTTAGTGTAATCTAATTACACATCGGTTCTTTAAGATGGGCAAGGGTAAAAAAAAGTCAAATGAAAAGAACAGCTCAATTTATAGCTCTGACTTTTATCTCCACATCTTTTCCTCCTCTCCATAGGAAGGTCTCTTACTGTTTGCTGCCATAACTGCCAGCCACGTGTGTGTGTACTTCTTGTATAGTTGCACTTATGTGTACCTCTCTTTTTCTTTTAGCTCCAGTGTAGAAATATGCCTTTCCTGGAATTCCCCCAAAGCAATTTTTAAATTATATTTTATTGATTATGCTATTTCAGGTGTCCTGATTTTCCCCCCTTTGCCTGCCTCTACCCAGCACCACGACTCCCTCAGGCAGTCCCTCCACCATTGTTCATGTCCATGGGTCTTTTGTGTAAGTTCTTTGGCTGCTCCCTTTTCTATACTGTGCTTTACATCCCCTTGGCTATTCTGTGACTACCTCTTATACTTCTTAATCCCCATTCACCTCTTCACCCACTCCTCCCATCTGGCAATCTTCAAAACACTATGCAAATCCATGATTCTGTCTCTGTTCTTGTTTGGTTAGTTTGTTGTTTAGATTCAATTGTTGTGTATTTTTGCCACATTATTGTTCATAGTTTTGATCTTCTTTTTCTTAAATAAGTCCCTTTAATGTTTCATATAATAATGTTGGTTTGGTGATGTTGAACTCCTTTAGTTTTTCTTGTGTGGGAATCTCTTTATCTACTCTTTGATTCTAAATGATAGCTTTGTTTGGTGCAGCAATCTTGGCTGTAGGTCCCTGCTTTTCATGACTTTGAATATTTCTTGCCAATCTCTTCTAGACTGCAGAGTTTCTTTTGAAAAATCAAATGTCAATCTTATGGTTACTCCCCCGTAGGTAACTATTGTCTTTTCTCTTGCTGCTTTTAAGATTCTCTCTTTATCTTTAATATTTGGCATTTTAATTATGACGTGTCTTGGCATGGGCCTCTTGGCATCCATCTTGTTCAGGGCTCTCTGTGCTTCCTGGACTTGTATGTCTATTTTCGTCACCAAATTAGGGAAATTTCCTTTCACTATTTTCAGTTTTTAAAATAAATTTCCATTTTTTTGCTCTTCCTCTTCTCCTTCTGGAACCCCTATAATGTGAATGTTGGACCTCTTGAAGTTGTCCAAGAGGCTGCCTATACTATCCTAATTTTTTTGTATTCTTTTTTCTTCTTGTTGTTCTGATTGATTTTTTTTTTTGCTTCCTTGTGTTCCAAATCATTGATTTGATTCTCGACTTCATCCACTCTACTGTTGTTGCCCTGTAAATTGGTCTTTATTTTAATTAGTGTGTCCTTCATTTCTGACTGGATTTTTTTTATGCTTCCGAGGTCCTTACTAAGTTCCTTGAGTACCCTTATAACCAGTGTTGTTTTTTTCTCTCTCTTTAAAATTTTTTATTATTCTTTCAAAGGTTTTATTTACTTATTTTTAGAGAGAGGGGGAGGGAAAGAGAAAGAGAGGGAGAGAAATATCATGCGTGGTTGCCTCTCACATGCCCCCTACTGGGGACCTGGTCTGTAGCCTAGGCATGTGCCCTGACTGGAAATTGAACTGGTGACCCTTTGGTTTGCAGCCTGCACTCAGTCTACTGAGCTATACCAGCCAGGGCATAATCAATGTTTTGAATGCTGCATCTGCTAGATTGCTTATTTCCATTTCATTTAGCTCTTTTTCTGGAGTTTTTATCTGTTCTTTCACTCAGTCCACTGAGCCACACCAGCCAGGGCTTGATCTGTTCTTACATTTGGGCCGTATTTGTTTGTCTCCTTGTTTTGGCAGCCTCCCTGTGTTTGTTTCTATGTACTAGGTAGAACTGCTCTGACTTCATGTCTTGGTAGTGTGGCTTAATGTAGTAGGTGTCCTGTAGGGTTCAGTGGCACAGACTCCCCTGTCACCTAAGCTGGGTACTCAAGGTGCGACTTACATGTGGGCTTAGTACACCCTCCTCTTGTAGTTGGGTCTTGGTTGTGGTTGGCAAATCCATGGGAGGGATTTACCCAATCAGTGAGCTGCAAGGATTAGATGTGACCATTTACCACCAGCCTCTTCCCTTTGTGGAGGATCAGCTGTGCAGGGACAGGGTAGTGGTGCGCCAGTGTGGTCTGTAGCTGTCCACTGGGTATGCTGTTCCTGGAGTTTCCCAGGTGGTGCAGGCCAAGGTCAGCCCCCACTTGTGTTTTGCCCACGGCCACCCACCTGAGCTATAAAACAATCTGAGATGGCTCGCTCTTTGTTGAGCTTGGAGGTTCCCAACAGAAGCCAAGCTATGAATCTAGGCTGGCTGCTGTTAGCACCAGGTCTGGAACTCATGAGTCCAGCTGTTGTTGACAGGATTTAGGAAGTTGTGAAGCGTGAGCCAAGAGCAGCCATTCATATGGAAAAACTGTTTAGGTGGGCTGGTAAGTTGGGTGGGTCAGAGTCTCTGGGGATCTCTCAAGTTGGGTCAAACAGTGTTAGCCAAGTTGATGGAGTCACAGATACGGCACCGGCCTTCTGGCTCTGTGGGGAGAGGGTTTAGAAAAGTGACAATGGCTGCTGCTGGCCTTGATGCCAGACACTTCAGCCTCCCCCTGTATGCCACTGGTGTCCCATAAGCCACCACTCTGGTGCTGGAGCCTAGAAGGAGTGAGTGAATAGGTGAATCTGTGTGTGGGTTAAGAGAAACTCCTTGGGGTTCTAGCACTTTCCTCCACTGACTTAATCCTTACTGGTTTTTGCAACTAGAAATTGTGGGGACTTATCTTTCTGGTATTGGAACCCTGGGCTGGCAGGTCTGGTGTGGGGTTGGGACTCCTGGCTCCCGGTATATCCCCTCTGAATTTTTATCCACCAAACATGGGTGTGGGACGAGACCATTCCACGTCCCCACCCCTCTACCAGTCTGGATGGATGTGGTTTCTTTAATTCTGTAGTTGTCAGACTTCCATTCAACTTGAATTCTGATGGTTCTGAATGATGGTTGTTCTATATTTTAGTTGTAATTTTGACATGGTTATGCAAAGAGGTGAGCCATGTCTGCCTGTGCAACCATCTTGACCGGACGTCCCAGAAAGAAATTTTGGATGGCTTCATAACAGTCTGTAGTAAAAGGATATGCAGACATAATAATAAGCAGTTGGATAATCTGGTTTATAAAGTTAGTTCATCAGTTTGCTTTGGTGATTCCTTATATTTAAAATTCCCTATTTGTGTTTTGCTTTTTTCGCTTGTGTCAAAAGCCATCTTTGCTTATTACCAGTCACTAAATGATTCTAGACTGAATACCTGACCTAACTGATGGGGGCCAGCAAGCTATAGGAGTTTTGTTGTTTGAGAATGGTACTGTAGCACCTCCTTATCTTCAGTTTCTCTTTCCATGGTTTCAGTTACCCATGGCCAACCATGATCCAAAAATATTAAGTGGAAAATTCCACAAATAATTTATAAGTTTTAAATTGTACACCTGAGTAGTGAGATGAAATCTCCGCTGTCCCTTTTTATCTAGTCCAGGACATGATTCATCATTTCATCTAATGTATCCATTCTGTAGAGGCTACCTGCCCATTGTGTCTTAGTAGCCATTTCAGTTATTCGATCAGTTATCAGAGACAGAGAGACCACATTTACATAACTTTCATTAGAATATATTATTAAATTATTTCTATTTCATTATTTGCCATTGTTAATCTCTTAGCATGCCTAATTTGTAAATTAAACTTTATCAGAGGTATGTATGTATAGGAAAAAACTTAGGATAGTACAGGGTTCAGTACTGTCTACAGTTCTAGATATCCAAGGATAGTACAGGGTTCAGTACTATCTGCAGTTCTAGGTATCCGCTGGAGGTCTCAGAATGTACCCCTTATGAATAAGGGGGGATTGCTGTATATTTTAGGATGATTTTTTTGGCTGCACATAATAGAATACCTCAATTAAAGTATCTTAAACAATACTGGTTTAACATTTGAAATTATATTACCATAAGTCTAGGACTAAATGCTTTCAAGATTAATTTAGAGGCTCAATAATGTGGAGGACTCTGTGTTAGTTTTTCTTTCATTTTGTTGGTTTTCCAATTATGATTGGAAGGGTGGTAGTCTCCCTTTTTCTCTGTCTCTTATCAGAAAGAAAACAGTACATGTTCCCACATGTAAATTAAGTATACAATAGACATTTCATAAAAGAAATACAAATGGTTAATAAGCACATAAGAGAATTTTAACCTCAGTAAGACTCTGGAAATGCCTGATTTAATTCTGTGTTTTTCGTGGGAATTATCAAACAGTTCCTTGGTGAACCCAGGTAACACATTCTTGCTTTAGGATAGAAGTTAAGAGAGAGTACCTCAAAATACGAGGTCTGTCCAGAAGGTATCCAGCTATGTAATATGAAAAATAGAGGCATTTACTGGAGAAGATATAAGATACAAGAAACCTTGCACACAGGAAGACCCTGCAGTTTTTTCCAAGGAACCCATGTGCTTTACGCGACTCACACTTAACTTGGACACTGTGTTGTTGTGATGACAGGTGTCCTTTGGGAAAGTCTCTGCTTACATTATTAGTGAAAAAGTTGTGGTTCTTCTACTTCTGTGTTATGTATTTTGTTTGAGGAGATCTAAAATCATACTTTAAGGATATTGGGTAATCTTTTCTTTATAAATGTCTCATAGTCCCTCAAGTGTGTATTAAGCCTACCAGTATAGTTGGGGTGAAACTCATTTATTCAGGCTTTAGACTTGAACAGCAAAACAACATTTATAAATAAAAACCAATGAAAATATTTAGATTTAATAAAATTTTATTGTCTAATACTTCTGTGCACTATGCATTTGATTTTCATAAGCATACATGACAGACAGTTTTATTTTTCTGGTTGTACAGAAAAGAAATATGAGGCTAAGGAGAGTTTAAGTAATGGTCAGGTTTTGAATATAGTCTGTCAGAGTGCAGAGTCTGAGTGCCTAACTGGGATAATAAATCATCTGTGCTAGATATTCAGGCCCTAAAATTGTGTCTTTGAAAATAAAAGGGGAAACAGATTTTTCATTGTCATATCATGGAAATCAGGACAAGAATTGTGGAGTCCAGGCCTCCTGAGGAACTGAAACTGGAAAGTCTTCAAGAACCGAGGCAGTTTCTGCTACCATTTCTTTCTCTCTCTGTTCCCATCTCTGTTCTCTTTTATTGTTTCTCTCTGCGTGTTGGCTTCCTCTCTTCTCCTTATCACCTGGTCTATCCTGACTGCCCATAAAACGGTACCTTCAATACCAGTGTCTTTATCACCTTAAAAATCTAGAGCCATGACCAACTGTATCTTTTCATGATCTGAGTTATAGTTTCTGGTGTGATAGAATTCTGCTTTCGTGATGAGGCTCTGGATTGTTTTCTTTTGGGTCAGTGTCCATCCTTTGATCACATAGCTATGACAGTGGGTGATAGGATGAGGGAGCTGTGACTGGACACCTTCAGGGCTTTATACTAATTTGGTAGATAGGTTCTCAGGAAAAGAGGTATAGGCTGAATAGAGTCCCAAAATTTGTGTATACAGCAGGTCCTCAAATAATGTCATTTCATTCAAGATAATTTTGTTATAACATTGATGAGATGCCATAGGAACTTAACTTTTGTTTTTATCAATTAGCCTGTGGTAAAGTTGATTTCATTATACATCATTTTAAGTCGCAGAACCTACTGATGATGTTAAGTGAACACTTATTGTACTAACTTGTATCAGATAATATTAAAGCAGTGTCATAAAAATAATAGCACAAATATAAAATATAAGTACAAGGACATAACATAAAAATAAAATATAAACAACAAAAATAGAACAAAAATAACAGCATAAATACAAAGTACAAAATAATAATGGGTACAAGAAACTGAAATTGGTTGATCATTTAAAAGCTACCTTCCTGTAACTGGGTATGTAATTTTTTTCATGGTACTAAAAGAATTTAATTAAAACAATAACTTGCGTGAATGTTTTTGAAAAGGATATTCAATAAGCATTATTTATTGAACATTCTTTTATTTGTATTGTCAGTTCAGATTTACCTGTAGTGAGTTTGCATAAGTGAATATGCTTATCAAGGAAGTCTACATTATTTGTTTTACATTATTTGAGGATTTACTTCACAGAATTTAAGATTCTGTTTTTTTGATTTCTTATTTCATTATTTCTGTGAATAAGAAATATTTGTCATTTGTTGTGCATTTTGAATTATTGGTGACTTCTTTAAAAATTTCTCTAGTAGCCTGCCTCATTTCTAAAGTGTGCAGTTTTCTGGGAATTTTTAGAAAAGTCTGGGTAGATTGGTCTGCTCTTTTGTAGCATTTTGGGAAGAAGGTTTAATGGAAGCTGATGATTTCTAGTTTATTTTCAGTTAAACATTTTCCAGCTTAGTTTCAACATAAAGTAATTTTAATAATAGTGTTTTCTAGTCATATTTTATGATCAAATTTTGAAGATATATGAGATATAGAATATGCTTTTATATAGTTTGTTACAAATTGTGTTATCTTGGGCTTATATTTTAAAACAAATATACAGGGTGGTGCAAAAGTAGGTTTACAGCTGTGAGTGTGTGAAATATCAAGTTTATTCTTCTATCATTATTTATTAATTATTGTATTATTTTCCATATGAACAACAAACCTACTTTTGCCCCACCCTCTATATTAATTTTCAAATTATAATTCCAGGGGAAACATAATTCAGTGTGTGTTTTTAGTTTTTACCCAGTTTTCTTAGGAGCCAGATAGTTCTTTCACACCAAATGAGCTATAGATATCATCATAAGCTTAAAAATATGTTTAATATTTTTTATTTTTGTTAAGCACGTATTTTAGTAGGTAACTATACGCTTATTCTGGGCTTTCTAAAAGAGTTAAATAACTCTTTCTAAAAGAGTCAAGTAACAAGTCTCATCTGTATGTGGAAATTAGCTTTATTTTCTCAAATATACTGATCCTGAAGCTATAGAACTGGACTTCTGGGTTCTTTGACTTCATGGAGTGAGAAGAATTTCCTAGGACATTGTGTTTGTTGCTGTTAATGTTAATGTGTGTCATATAAATGAAACATTTGCCGTTTATTTAACAGACTGGACCAGTTCCAAAGCAGACTTCCTAGTGTTCTGTTCATTATGGTTTTTAATATAGAATTTCTCTATAGCTCTTGGAGCCCTTCAAGGATAGGGGCAGTTTCTGGGTATCTCAGTGGCAGTGACTTTTTCAGATATATGTACTGGATTCCAAAGGTATCAGTCAGGAAGAGCAGGAGGGGTGGGCAGAAAAAGAGAAATAGAAGATAGGAGTATAGACAAGGAGGAGTTGGGGTAATGGGACAGGCTCCTTTAAAAATAACTTTTAAAAAGGGAATTTAGAAAAAAAATAGTAAGGCATTATTTCTACAACCTTTAGGTCAGTGCTTTTCAAATTATCTGTGCTAAAGGACCAGATTTTTCATTTTTAATTCATTATTCATAGGGCCATGCATGTAAGTACATTTATCACATGCATGGGTCAAGTGCTTTGAAAACATTGTCTAATTGCTGCAAAGGTTTCTAGGGCTACTTTCCATTTCTGTCTATACTACAGATTTGTATCAGTTTTAACAGTGACCACAGTCTGCTGACCACATGTTGAGTAGAGTTGTTGATCCTAAAAAGCTTTTGTCTTCATTTTACACCCAAAATATTGAAGCTCAAAAAGTGAAATGATTTGCTGAATATTACACAGCTGTTAATTTTTTTTGTTTGTTTCAGTAGAGAACAGCTCTACTCAAAAGTAAAAGTTGGTCTTTTTTCTGAAGGTGATGTCCATTGTCAGTATGTAAAAGTCAGGAAATTATGCCTCTGGGGATTTCAACTGTCTGCATTGTGGATTTGGAAGTAATCTTCTGTATCGTCTCATAGTTTTGGAATCAGAAGAAAATCAATAACAATACCAAAACAAGAAAAATCAGAAATATTGAAATATAAAAAGCATAATAATTTGAAAAAACCATTACTTTCATGTAATTAGATTAATATATTAATATGGGGGAAGTTTGAAGAGATAAGGCCTAAAACACTGTCAGGGACAGGATTGGGAGTGGTGCGTAAGCCATAAAAGGAGTTTGCTTTTTATTTGTAGACAGTGGGAAGCAATTTAATAATTTTATATAATGAAGTAATATAGAGGAGGTTGGTTTTTAGCAAAGAAAGTTTTAGTGCTTTTTCTTTATACTATTAAAGTAAGATTAACAGAGGGTCTATTTTAGTTTTGTAAAATACTTTAGTCCTAAACACTGTAATTGAATGCCTGTCAGTTGTAAGTAATAGCTTAAAAGATAGGAGAATATAGAAATTTGATTCAGTAATTGAGATTAGTACCTAGTGTGTTTTGAAACAGCCCTGCCACTAAGTAGTTGGTAAAAATGTATAATATTGAGGTAGTATATTATGCTATTGAGCACTACCAAATTGCTTGGGTTGAAATTGCATCCTTGCTTTCCATTATATTTTCAATCTTGGGCAAAATACTTAACTTCTTTGAGACTTGTTTTTCTAATCTATAAATTGAGGCTATGTAATACTTAACATATGGAACTGTCATGAAGTTAAATGACTGTGTGTGTGTGTGTGTGTGTGTGTGTGTGTGTGTTGTTAAAGATATGTAGACATAATTATTCAATAATGTAGACTAGTTCCTAGTAAATAATGAACATCAAATATGTACTTTTGCTGCTGTCCTCATGATTTTAGTAGAAGGCATTTTATTAAATAAATTATATAAACATGTAAGAATAATTGTAGTATAAAATATCAAAATGTATCAGTTACTATCTGATAATCACCACCCACTGGATTTCAATTTTTTTCTCAGTTTATGGAGACTGAAATAATGAATTTAATGTATTTAACTTAGTGTTTTCTCTTTTATAGTTTATCAGAGAAGATATGAAATATAAAGATGCTACTAAAAAACACAGCCATCTGCACCGAGAAGATAAGCACATAACTGTGGAGGATTTGTGGAAACGATGGAAGACATCGGAAGGTGAGACTGTTTTAGTGACCTAGATCCCTTCCCTGCTTCTCTGCCTGCTTATAGCCGTTGTTAACTCACTGATTGCATATGATCTTACAAAAGATCAAAATAACATTTCTGTGCAGATATTTACATTTTAGTAAATAATTATTTTATCAAATAAATATATGGATTCCAAAGTTTTCTTTTTAGTATGGAGGAGAGTTTTTTAAGTATTTAGATCACTAGGAACTTGTAAGCTTTTCCTTAAATAAACCCTTAATGAAGTTTCTAATATTTGCATGATAAAGTTGTATAATTTATATTTTTATTCCTTTTTCTTAAGTCCTCAAGCTTACTTATGGACAGTAATTGTTTAGGGCAGGAAAAGCATATTACCTAAAACCTCAACTTGATCCCTAAAAGTAGAAAGCTACTTAATTTTTTTTTAAAGCCTGTTAAGGTTATTATTACTTTTTTGAGTAACAGAGTGACCCAACTGTCTAATGTTTCTGTACTTTTACCAAAGTCAAATAATTATGTTGTAGCATATGTTTTGCTATTCCAAGTTTGAACAATAAAATAAAATTAAAAGGAAGTTGGAACAGATTACCAAGTAGGAATATGAAGAAATAATGAAGTTTACTAGACTGTCAGTGGTAATGTTTGGAAATGAGAAAAGTTCAGAAAACTACTTCACCAATGCTTAGTACTTTTATCAGTGTAGAAGACTTATAGGTTGCTTATATATTTTTTTCATTTTTTAAAAGAGGCATGTGTTGTAGTATACTAGAAAGGAAGTAAAAAATACCACTAACTTCAATGAAAGATACACAGACTTTGGAAATTTGTCTATGCATTTCCCCTCCCCATACTGCTTTTAAGTAATATGAACTTGAATAAGAATAGGAATAAATGAATATAAATTGTGTCAGGCAAAGTGCTCAGGTAGAAACTCAGAAAGACTCTCTGCATGAAATATCATGGCAATATGGAGATGCTACTGAAGGAATTGGAGATTTATTATTGCTACTAGTATATTTTAGATTTCATGTATCTTATAAGTTGAATGGAACTCACTGAAACTTTTTTTTTAATAAAAGAAAAAAGATTTGACTACTTTTCATCACTTGATATGCTACCACCTAGTTCAGTCGCCATCTCTTGCCTGGGTAATTGCAGGAGCCACTTAATGGTCTCCTTGCATATACTTGTGCTCTGCTGTAGTCTGTTCTTCATTTAGCAGAGTAACTTATTTAAAACATAAATCATACCTGCTCAGTACCCTACAGTGACTCAGAGTAAAAGCCAACATCTTTACAAAGAGCTGTAAGCTTCTATGTGATCTGCTTTATATTCCCACCCTGTTATCTCTCTTCCTGTCCATCTTCCTCACCCACTGAGCTCTATCCTAGTTGGACTCTTTGCTCTTCTGCAATTGCAGAAATGCAGACACCCTCATGGCTAAACTCCCTCACCACTTTTATTAAGTCTATCAGGGCTGTTCTCTCGAGGCCCACCCTGACCCCTCTATTTAAAACTGCAAACCACACCTCCACCCCTGTTTGTTGTCGCTCATGATCCCTGTTTCTCAGCTTCCCACTTTCCCCCCTATATATAGTATTACCTTCTAACACATTATAAAATTGACTTTTTATTGTGCTTGTCTCCTTTCTCTCTCTCCCCTGCCCCCAAGAATGTAAGCCAGGGTTCTTTGACTATTTTGTTTATTAATGTATCCAAAAATCCAAGGGGATTCTGTCCTTTAACCTCATTTTGGCTTCTTATCCTAGTGAGCTTGGTGAGAACTTTAGTGATCTATGAGAATGTTGGTATTCTTTTTTTTAAGCTGAAGGCCTTTTCAAATTGAAAAGCCTCCTAATCTCTTTTTCCCTAGGTTTTTCACCTTGATTTCCACCCCCTAAGATTTTACCATTATGATAATGAGAAGATTTCCCCCTAAGTTTCCAAAGAGTTGTCCTAAATTATCTAATTTCTGCTTCCTTTTTGCTGAAGCCCATCTCTTACATAACCTTTTTCAGGAATTAGTGTGTGGGAGGAGTTGTTTTAGTACTCCTGCTAAAACAGCTTCATGAAGGGGAAAAAAGAGAAGTCCAGTGAGATAAACCTCCACCAGAAGCTTTATAGTAACCTAATTCTAAGTAGCAGAGTAGGTCTGTCTAGTATGTGCCAAGCAGGCATTGGAGCCTGGGTCTTAAAGATGAGTTAAACATGTCTCTGGTATATAAGGAGTAAATAGCTCAGTAGGAAGACGAAGTACATGATTATAATATATGTTAAGTACAATAACAGAAATAAGTGTAGGATATAGAGATAGCTCACTGAAAGGAGTAATCAACTCTCTGAAAATTGTGTTCGAGATAAGCTGTGAGGGTTGAACAGTTCTTGAAGGGATAATGGGGTGGACCACAAACAGTAGACCTCTCATGGCTCCTTCTTTAGTTACCTGCACATTTGCTAGAAGTGGAAGTGGAGGTGACATACGTACTTTAGGAAGTATGTGGGCTTTCGAGCTATACAAATTTAACTCCTGGCCCTTTTATTTATGAACATTAAGACATTGGGCACATTTTAAAATACACTTACAGAATGCAATTCTTGTGTGCTATAAATGGGTAACGAAGGAAAATTTCATTCCTGGCAATACCTGGTAGACAGTAAATGTTCATTTATCTTTATAATAAAACTGAGTAAACCAAAATGTTTGACTGCATTTAAAGTTTTGTAAGGTTTTAGATTCAGTCTTAAACTGTTAATAAAATGAACAGATCTATCAGGCTCAATACTATTGTAGTATGTAATTTTCTGGAGGGTGAAATGCACCCAAGATCTTTGTGGAATGTTGTCAACTGATGAAAAGTAAAATTGTGTTATGCAGAAATTGGTCCTGATTTCACATAGAAAAATTTCAGTGTGACCCAAATGTACTTTTTTTGGTTTCTAAAGAGAATGCTTCGTCAGTTTGCACATGGCAACAGTCCAGTGCCAGTGAAAGCCATTTTAAAAACTACTATTAGATTTCAGATAGATTTCGAGAAACTGGATATGCTGTTAGAGTTGCTGAATGTAATTAAATACATAGTGAAGGAAAATGTAGATAAAAAATTACTGGTTATGTATAAGATTTAGGGATCATGGAAGATAAAAACTGATTAATGTACTGTTTTTAAAAAGATAACTCATTGGGTTAAATGTTATAACGTGACAAGCGTGAAGTAATCTTTCCATCTTGTTCAGCAATGGGTCTTACCTTACCTAAGATCATTGTGTAATTTTGGGTTACAAATTGAGTGGGTATTTTGAAATTTTGCATAAGATTTAAATTTTTTTGGATTAAAAATTTAAAGTAACTGCTCTGGCTGGGTAGCTCAGTTGGTTAGAGCATCGTCTGCATATACCCCAAGGTTGTGGTTTGATCTCCTGTCAGGGCACATACAAGAATCAACCAATGAATTCATAATAAGTGGAATAACAAAAATTGATCAATGTCTCTCACCCTCCCCTCCCCTCCCCTCCCCCTTCCTTCCTTCCTCTCTCTCTCTCTCTCTCAAATCAATAAATACAATCTGAAAAAACAAATTTAAAGGAACTGAAATTGTCTGAGAGATGAGAGACGTAGGCATGTTAATAATGGATGTTTTCAAGTTCATGTAAAGCTTAGTCAGAGAGAAAATGACTGAGTATTTTCTTCGGTTTAGGAAAATGAAAATGTAAATGTTATGTAAAAGGAAATGTAAAGGAAGAAATTCCTGTATATAGATGTTAAATTTTTATAAGGAAAGAGGATTTATAAATACTTTATATAGGTCTTAATATTCGTAAGGATTTTCTTCTGGGTGTGAAAGTGTAGTTGGATTTTTAAATATTGATAAAATGCACCAGCTTTTTGAGATGTTACACTGTTGGTTATAGTGGGACTAGAATAAAAAAAAGTAAAAGGATCAGTGTATATTATTTAGCATTATCAGAAGAGTAACTCAAAATGTAGGCCTTACAGACAAGAAGATAGCATTATCTTTGTGATACCAACAACACAGTATTTATATGCATATTTACAATATGCATAGCAATCACTGTTGTAGGACAGATGAAAATATAAGATAATGCCTTTCTCCTCAAGGAGCTCATATTATTGTTACATAATCACAGATAAAATAGTAAACAAGAATTCAAGAAGTTTTGATTAAATACTAGGTAAGTGGTACTGTTAGAGTCAGTATATGTGAGATAAGAATAAATTACTGTTTTAAATATTTGTCTTTTGCTATTAATGTGTAGTACTTAACTTTTCTGTATCTTAGTTTCATCATATGATAAATGGGGTAAAAGACACCTACCACATCAAATTGTCGAGGATGAAGTGAATTTGTACATGTAAAGTGCTTAGAACAGGGCCTAACACGTAGCAAGTACTCAATGACTGTCTCTTGTTACTCTTGTTCTGTAAGACAAATGCGAACATGGCACATGTAGGGAATGTTGGAGGCTGACATTGCTGGAAGAGGCATCTGAGTTCGGAAATAGTAGAAAATAGGGTCAGTTAGAGAGGTAGGGTCAGTTAGAGAGGGAGACCAGACTATTGAGCCTTAATGCTTAAACCTGTGGGGCTGCTCCAAGAGTGGCAAGTAAGATTTCACTCATATACCAACGCTTCCAAATGATAGTGGTTGCCTAGAGCACTGTATTAAGGAAGCTTGACCTATGTCTGGTCTCAGTAGCAAGAAAAAAGGATATCTATAGTAGAAATTATTGGTTAGCAATATTTACTGTGTGTGTGAGAGGTGATAGCATATTTTGGCAATTTTATCATCATTGCATTAAGTATTAGGAGCTATTACAGCTTCTTGTTTTAGCAAGCCCAATATCAAAGTTACAGGAAAATGAATTCACTATAGATAGAAAGACTAGCTTTGAGCTTAATATAATGTGGGTTTGAGTGGGAAGAATGAAAAAATTATGAATTCTAAGAAATGTTTTAAAGTAACATTTGACTCAACTTTTCTACTTTGTTCAGAATTAATTCCATTTTTTTCCTGCTTGTGATGTTGGACCCATTTGGCTTGAGGCAAATCATTTAAGTGATTCATATAGTGACTTTTTTTTAAGTAAATGGTTATTATGAACAAGGCATTGTCCTAGGTGCTGAAGATACATAGATGAAGAATATATTTTCTGTCCTCCACCTGTTGACAGTCTTATTGGAGAGAGGTCTATTAACAAGTAATTAAAGGATGTGATATGATCTATCATCAAGATGTGTCGTAGGCACTGTGGGATAAGAGTAAGAAGAGTGATAGTGTGCCTACAGAGGTTAGGTAAGGCCAGAGGAACTAGTTGCATTAAGGGCAATTTACTTTGAATCTCTTGTTACCTCTCACCAGGAGGCGCTTTACTAGATTCATAGCTTTCAGGATATTTGTAGTTAATATAGCACATTTTAAAAACACCAGGCTCTGAATATGCTTTAAATATTTGTATTGTTTTGCTAACTCAGGATTTTAATACTTTTCCAACTTTTATACAGTATTGTTAGTTCTAGGAGAAATTGTTGTTAGCCATCTATAGAGGTAGTGGGTTTTTATTGTCCTCAGAGAGCAGTTTGTATAAGGGAAGGCCTGTTCTTGAGGCCATCTAGTTTCAGAATGACAATGCCATTATTTGTCTATTAACAAAAGTCTTTTATAGTCATAGTTTCTTGTATGTAGAGAACAGATGACTCAAATATGCTCATTTATTCTACCGACCAACATTTAAGCGCAGGTTTTCCCAGCTATCTGAAAGTAAAGTATTCCTTTGAAACCTTTTATAAGCAGAAATGGAGAAAAACAGAGAAGGAGTTACCATTACTTTATATGGAAAAATTTTTGAGCATTCTCAGACCTCAAAAATAACTTACCAAATTATACAAATGATGCATTAAATCTAAATAACACAAACATATAGTAAAAACAGGAATGATATACAAATGTGGTACATATCACACTTTGTACACCCATGTATTCACTCAAGCAATAGACTTACTTTCCATTTTATTTCTTACCAGTTGCCAACTAAAAGAGCCCACTTTGCTATTAGCAGAGCCAATAAATAGTAACTGGTAGCTTTCAAGGTTTCTTTCTCTCTGTGTGTAAATGGTGCCAGTGATAGATGCAGGCAAGTTCAGTGGGTGTACAATGTCTTTATCTCATTCACCACAATCAAAATGCTTAGTTACAAGTCCAATTTTATTTTATGTGTAATGGCCTTGCGAGATCTTTTAGGGTTTTTTGATATGTTAGAACATATCGTGCTACAGGACATACAGAATAGGTCAAGATGAAGCACAGATGCTCACAGACACAGTTCAAAGCTGTGGTAGCCTGATGCTGAGATGCCGAGTGGGGTTCCTGGGAAGGAGCCCAGTGGTGCCACTCTCCCTCCTCAGGTGCCTCTATTAGCTGCCAAACAAACGCCGAACACTATTTCCGGTTTTCACCCCTTTCTCATAAAAGCAAAAATCCTCTTCCTATTTCTTTTGGTTATTGAAAACATGTACTCTTTTAGGTCTTTCATAAATGCAAAGTGGTGAAATGAGAACCTTTGGAAAATGGGGGGATATCTGTTTGCTTAACATGGGTTTTTCCCCAGAATAATTGCATAAATGTTCAGTGATTTGCAGATTACTTGATCAGTTTGCAAAACTCTGCATTAATCAGAATATATTTCTGTATTGTGTATAAAATGTGTCCTTTATTTCTTTATAATTAACAGCATTGTTTTTATTATAAAATTATCTAAATGAATTTAGGGAACTCACAATAAGTTTTTAATCTTTCTTGATTATCATCCTATGTTAGCATCTTGGTCTCTGTTCTCTTCATTTCAGATCTATTCATACAGGGTTAACTGCTTTTGGTTTTGTTTTTTGTTATAGTAGTTGTGTTCTATTTCTCTTCAATTATTGACACTTTTACTCTTTTATTTTAGGACTTTAGGAGATGTAGAGTCATTGCATATACTGATTTGCTAGGATTAATTATACCTTTTTAATTTATGGAAGATACTTAACATTGAGACAATTTGGTTTCCTTTTATGGATCTTTCTTAGTTTTACTCTGAAATAGACCACCTCTCATAATAGGATGCAGAGACCAGCTGCCTATCGCATTTCTCTGTCCTTTGGGTCTAGAACATCTGACGGTTACTGTGCTATGGCAACACATGAAACAGATAATGTGAGCCTCATTTTTTCAAGTAATGGATTTTCTTTTTTAAAAATTATATTTTATTGATTATGCTATTATAATTGTCCTGGTATTTTCCCCTTTACCCCCCTTCACTCAGCAGCCCAGATTCCTTCACAATCCCTATACTTTTGTTTGTATCCATTTGTTATGCATAAAGTTCTTTGCTACTCTCTTTCCTATACTGTACTTTACATCCCATTGCTCTTCTGTAACTACCTATTTGTACTTCTTAATCCCCTCACCTCTTCATCCATTCCCCCAAACCCTCCTCCCATCTGGCAGTCATCAAAATGCTTTCCGTATTCATTGTTCTGTCTCTTTTCATTTGCTTAGCTTGGTTTTTAGATTCAGTTGTTGATAGATATGTATTTTTGCCACTTTATTGCTCATAGTTTTGATCTTCTTTTTGTTACATAAGTCCCTTTAACATTTCATACAATAACAGTTTGGTGATGGTGAACTTCTTCAGTTTTTTCTTGACTGGGAAGCTCTTTATCTGCCCTTCAGTTCTTACAGCTAGCTTTGTTGGGTAGAGCAATCTTGGCTGTAAGTTTCCACTTTTCGTGATTCTGAATATTTCTTGCCAGTCCCTTCTAGCCTACAGTTTCTTTTGAAAAATCAGCTGACAGTCTTATGGGAACTCTCTTATAGGTACCTAACTCCTTTTCTCTTGCTGCTTTTAAGGTTCTCTCTTTATCTTTATTTTAACCTTTGGCATTTTAATTATGATGTGTTTTGGTATGGGTCTCTTGGCATCCATCTTGTTTGGGACTTTCTGTGCTTCTTGGACTTGCATGTCTATTTTCTCCACCAAATTATGGAAGTTTCCTTTTACTCTTTTCAGTATTTTTTTCAAATAGATTTCCAATTTCTTGCTCTTTCTCTTCTCCTTCTGGTACCCCTATGATGTGAATGTTGAAATGCTTGCTTGTAGTTGTCCTAGAGACTGTTTATACTATCCTATTTTTTTTGTATTATTTTTTCTTCTTGTTCTGATTGGTTGTTTTTTGCTTCCTTATGTTCTGAATCATTGATTTGATTCTTGACTTCATCCACTCTACTGTTGTGGCCCTGTAAATTGTTCTCTATTGCAATTAGTCTATCCTTTGTTTCTGATTGGATTTTTTTATGCTGTTGAGGTCCTCATTATGTTCCTTGAACATCCTTAAAACCAGTGTTTTGAACTCTGCATCTGATTGCTTATCTCCATTTTGTTTAGTTCTTTCTCTGGAGTTTTGATCTGTCCTTTCATTTAGGCCATATTTCTTAGTCTCCTCATTTTGGTACCCTCTCTGTGTTTGTTTTTATGCATTAGGTAAAACAGTTAATGTCTCCCAGGCTTAATATAGTAGGTGTCTTATAGGGTCCAGTGGCATAGCCTCCTGTTTCACCCAAACCAGGTACTTGAGATGTGCTCTCTGTGTGGGCTGTAACACCCTCCTCTTGTAGTTGAGCCTTGATTGCTGTTGGCAGGTCAGTGGAAGGGATTTACACAGGACAGTCAGCTGCAGGGACTGGTTATAACTGCTGAACACCAACCTTTGCCATCCTTGGACGATCAGCTGTGCTGGCATAGGGTGGTAGTGCTTGTATGTGGTCTGTAGCTGTCTACCATTGTTCTCAGGCTCTGGGGTTTCCCAGGTGGTGCAGGCCAAGGTCAGCCCCACCTGTGTTCTGTGTTGGGTCACCATGCATGAGCTACAGAGCTATCTCCAGATGGCTACTACCTTTACCGAGCTTGGAACTTCCTAGACAAAGCCAAACTGTGAACGTAGGCTAGCTACCGCTAGTGTCAGGTGTGGGGCCACTTAGCCAGAGGTATGAAGACTGGGGGATTGCTGAGGCAGGCTGTTGCTTGCTTGAGAGAATTTAGGAAGTTGTGAAGCATGAGCCAAGACCAGCCAATCATATGGAAAAGCCACTATTAATAGCTTGAGTGGGCCCATAAGTTGGGTAGGGCAGAGGCTCAGGGGTTCTCCATGGTAGGGCCAACAATGTTAGCCAGGTTGAGGGAGTCTCAGATATGGCACCCACCTGCTGGCTCTGTATCTCCGTGTGGGGAGGGTTCAGAAAAGGAAAATGGCCTCTGCCTGCCTTTCTGTCTGACAGAAAGCTGTCCCCCACCTCTCACCTTGATGCAGACACTCCCGTTCCTCCTTGTATGCCACTGGTACCTTTCAAGCTGCTACCTCAGTGCTGGAGCTCAGAGGGAGTGAATCTGAGTAAGTCTGTGTACACGCCCTTTTAAGAGGCACTGCTTGGAACTCCAGAAGTTTCTTCCACCAACTCAGTCCCCACTGGTTTTAATGCCAGAAGGGCTTATGGTGCTTATCTTCCTGGCACTGGAACCCTGGGCTGCTGGCCTCTTGTCTGGCTGGGACTCCTCATTCTCGAGATACCCCTCCCAAATATTTATTTGCCACGTGGGTGTGAGACCAGCCCGTTCAGTATCTCCATGTCTCTGCTCCTCCTACTAGTCTGGATGGATGTGGTTTCTTTAATCCTGTAGGGTCAGACTTCCATTCAGCTTGATTTTTGATGGTTCTGTATGATGGTAGTTTGTGTTGTTTAGTTGTAATTTTGATGTGATTGTGCAAGGAGGTGAGCATGTTTATGCATCCATCTTGACTGGAAGTCTGATAATGTAACTCATCATGCGATGAAGCTTTTCTTATAATTTGAGGAAGTACTGCACTAAAATTGTTTGTGAATGTAACTTATTACTATACACCTGAATTATTCTACATTTCTCCTCTGCTATGTTCACAGACTCAAGGGATACTTCAAGTGTGAAGTATATAACAGAACCTTCTGCAGAAGGTAAAAATGAGGGATGTTCACTTTTTGCTGTGATGGACTATCTAGAAAACAGTAGGATTCCATGAACATATTGTTCTTTCTTCCCTCTCCCCACCTGTTGGGAATCAGTTCCACATGGGTATCTGGTAAATTTTGCTTTACCAGTCCTTGGTTTGAAAAGGGGTTGGGTAGGAGGGACTCTGGTTGCAGTTCTGGATATAAAAATTTATGTTATTGAAGGCCCACATTAGATTCTCCTTTGGGTGGAGTATTTTATTCCATATCTTTTGGATAAAGGATTTGTTTGTTGATAATAGTACTCTCCTCTTCAAAGATGGTTACATGTACAAAATTCTTTTTCTTTCAAACAAATCTTAAGTTTACTTCAGTCTTTTCTTCTGTTCCATTGAATATTACATAACAATTTGTAAAAAAACTAAATTGTAGATACTATGCAAATTACACATATAATGGAAATAAAAATTTCAAAGATTAGTCATTTCAATTTGAATGTGAACATGGCTTATTTTTAAAAATTCTAAACATTTCCATAATTCTGGAACACACACACACATATGCATATGTGGTATATTACATAAGTGACTTGAAGGGAATGAATGATTAAAAAATAGGATTAATCACTTAGCATCTAATAATGTCTCATACTTTAAAATCTTTTCACTCTACGGACAGCTACTCTGCTCAGCTGGAGTGTTAAATACAAGTACAGCTTATTGTCCAACATTCTCATCTGGTTAAGGTACTCATTAATAAGAGGTCCTTAATAAGCATTCTTCTAACATTTGGCCAGTTTTCTGTTTCTCTCTGCATCAGTGTAAATACTTCCAGGATGTTGAAAATGAAGGACCCTTTAGATATTTTTGATGCACAGTATTTAAAGTCAGCTGCTTACTTGTTAGTTTAAAATTAAGAGTGTAGATTTGTTTGATAAGACGAAGTAGCCAATGCCAGTCTTATTAAGGAAATTAAATTTTTACTACCATCATCAATTTTTTCTTTATTGTGTAATCAGTTAAAAAATTATAAAACAGGTGGTTATCACTACACGGTTATGACTTCTCAAGGGAGGGCTCTGTTCTAAAACAAAATAACAATGTAGAGTTTTGAGTCACCATCATAAAAGTATCATAAAGTCATATGAATTGAGAGTTCACTAAGAGAATAAAAGAGAAAGAGAATAGCTCTTTGGGAATACTGCTAATAAGGCAAAAGCAAATCATTAGCTAATGAAGTAAGTAATGGCAGTCAGAGATATGGCAGGTCATTGTGGAGGGTACAATGTCTTGAAAGTTTAGCGAGGAGTTTTAAGAAAGTGATGGATGGTTGTATAGTTGAGGGCCTGGTCTACCATATTGCAGAGTATCTGTTGAGGCTCTTATAAAGAATGTTCTTTTTTTAGGTGTCTGTACTAAGAAAAGTTGCATTCCTGAGGAGATGTGAACCCTGTGACTGATTTTGTTTTCTTCCTTGTCTACTTTTGGTAGCTGTTATTAGACAATCTTGTGTATATTTTGTACATGCTCTTAGTTTTATTTATTTCCCTGGTCCATTAGCATCTTTCATGTTTTAGTCTCTCTATATTACAGTTGACCCTTGAACAATGTGGGGATTTAGGGACCCCAGCCCCCCACATAGTTAACAGTCCACCTATAACTTTTGACTACAGTCGTGCCTCAGTATCTGCTGCGGATTGGTTTCAGGGCCTCCCGTGAGTACCAGTATCTCAAGTCCCTTACATGAAATGGCATAGAACAGTGCATGCAGTCTGCTCTCACATACGTGGATTCTCAGCTGTGGATTGAAAATATGTACTGGTTTCGGACTTTGGTTGGTTGAATTCACAGATGCAAAACCTGGGGAAACAGTATATTTATTGAAAAAAATTGTTTGTAAGTGGACCCACATAGTTCAAACTGTGTTGTTCAGTGGTCAGATGTATATCTTTGTAAGCCATTTCTTTTCTCTCTCAGTGCGGGTGGAGGAGAGATAAAAAGTGGCCAGTAGTTCTAATACAGAGAAATGTGATATGTTGGGAGAAAGCCATTAGATTTAGCAAGAAGAAAAATCATTAACCTTCAGAAAATCAATTTAAACATTTATTTGGGGAACTGAGTCACATACACATACAGAATATGTCTTAAGGTAGATTTAAGTGAAAGCATTCTAAATATTCATCAACAGGTAAATGGTTAAACAAAATGTGCTATACTCATACAAAGGAATATTATTCAGCCTTTAAAAGGAAGGAGATTCTGACATGTGTTACAGCATGGATGAACCTTGAAGACATTATGCTAAGTGAAAGAAGCCAGTCACAAGAAGGCAAATATAGTATGATTCCACTTAATATGAGGTACCTAGAGTAGTGAGAAGCATAGAGACAGGAAGCACAATAGTGGTCACTAGGGAGGGGGCAGTTAGAGGAGAGTAGTGGGGAGTTGTTGTTTAATGGGTACAGAGCTTTAGTTTTGTGAGATGAAAATAGTTCTGGAGTTGGATGATGGTGATGGTTGCACAATATGAATACTTAATACCATTGAACTGTACACTTAAAATGGTTAAGGTGGTATATGTATTTTACCACAATAAGGAAATTGTTTAAGAGAATGAGAAGATAGGAAGTAGAAACCCTGAGTAATCCTGTGTTTAAGGATAGGCAAGAAGATGGAGGGAAATTGAATGGTAGTTATGAATGGGTAGTATGATCAAGTAAAGAGTTTACTTAAAAACTGGTAGGTCTGACTATGCTTAAAGAAAAAGGGAATTGCTATACTGACATTTTAAAAAATTGAACATTAAAAAATTTTAACTCAGCAAGTACTGTGTTCAAAAAGTACTACCACTGTGTATAAGAGTTGGTAATTGGGATTATAACTTATTTTATCTTTCCATTTAATGTCTGTATTAATTTTCTTCATGGGTAATTGTGTTGGTTAATGGATTGAAAAGGTATTAGGCTAACAAGAAATGAATTTAAGCTAATACAGGCAAAAAATTGTTGATAGAATAATTCTTTGTTACTAGATGGCACTGACTTACAGGCATGTCACTAACTGTTTTCAAATCCTTCATAGAATGTATCTGTTATGAAGAATTTGAATCAATTCTTTTAAAATGATGTAACCTTTTTTGGAACGGATGGAGGTGGGCTGGCAAAAGGGGAAATGGGAGGGTGAGTAATTAGAGAGGGGAGGCACAAGAAACTTCCTACCTTTTAAATTTGCTGATATATTTGTTTGGTTTTGGAATAATATATTTTGTAAGAGTATGGAATTCTAACATCATTATTTTCCATGTTTTGACCAGTACCAAATATTTTGTGGCAGAATTTTTAAGATAGTGCTACAGCTCTACCACAGTGAATAATGATAGGTTTCTGTGTACTAGCTGCACTCCCACTGATCCAGAGCCTGTGACCTTAGCAAAGGTAAGCACGTCCCAGATTGCAGTGTGAGATAGTTGAAGATTGATCTGCTTTGGTAATTGTCTAAATTTCTCTTATCTGTTTTTAATGAGCATGCTCAATTGCATGAGTCTGGCCGTGACATTAGACTGCATTCTCTTTTAGATGTGTAATTGAAAGCTTTTGAAAAAGGAAGGTTGAGTTTTAAGTCAGTAGATATATGTTTTAGGATTGTCTGGATTCTTTGAGTGATTTTCAGGTATGCTCAAAGAAGTAATTACTCCAATTTTTAATGGAACCTGCACTACATTAAATACTGAAGGCTGAATTTATCACAAAACTAAATGCTTAATAAATTCCTGTGCATAACCGATTGTTCAACATGCTTTGTTGAGTGCCTTGAAATTAGAGTATACTGTGCCTTCATTTTTTACTTCAGCATTTTATTTTAAAATTTGAGCAGTTTATCTGTTTTAGTAAGTTTTTTTTAGTGGCAGAAGATAAAGGGAGATACTCAGATTACCTCAAATAATGGGAAATTTGTTGTAAGGATACGTTATCATTAATAATTTGATCAGTCACAGGTGATGAAAGTCAGATTCTCTTGCTCCATTCATTTGCTAGGTCATGAAAAATTTCTGTAATTCCTCTGTGAGATAGGGATTATTCTGAGTTTTGGAGATAAAACATTGAGAAAAATACATATCCTGCCTTCATGAAGTTAACACTCTTTAGGGAGATGGATTGCTTGTGTGTGTGTATATACACACTCATGTGACTGCTGGAACACATTAGTAATATGATAAAAATAAAGCAGGGTAACTATAGTCAGTGACCAGGTAGGACAAAGGCTATTCAATATAGTCAAATAAATGGTATTCATTATAGATCTGAGTGATGACAGTGAGCCAAGGAAATATCTGGATGAAGTATATTCCAGGTTTAGGGATCAGTTAGGCTAAGATCCTATGGCTGGCATGACCTCCATGTATTTTGGGACTGTAAGAAAGCCAGTGTAGCCTGGAGGTCATAAGGGATTGTGGGAGGCGGGGAGTGGTAGGGGACAAATAGATGAGTGAGATAGACAGGGGCTAGATCTCATAGGATCTTACAGGCCAATTAAAGAGTTTGAGATGTATTGTAATTGTAATGTAAGTGTATTGCAAGTCTAACTCCATTTAGGAGTTTTGAGCAAGGTAGTGATGCAATGCATCTTTTGAAAAGATTACTATAGATACTGTATGGATGTTGGACTCTTGAGGAAGAGGGGCGAAGTAGAGTTGAAAGGCCTGTTGAGGCTCTTGTGGTGACCAGGTGAGAGGGAGGTAGAGAAAGGGCTGATTTATGATACAGTTTGAAGGAATAGCTGATAGGTTTTGCTCTTGGGTTGGATTCAGGAAGTTGATGGGGTTGGGGAGAGAGGTATTAAGGATGGCACCTAGGTTTTATGTACCTGTAGTATAAAACGTCTTGGAAATAGAAGTGATAAATTTAAAAAAGTATGAACAGGCTCAGTTTAGGTGGGGGGGCAGTAATGAAAAAAGGTAGAAAATTACTGAGATCATGATTTAAAGAGGTGAAGGACTTACTGTATTTTGCTGTGAATAATGTGCATTTTTTTGCCCAGATTTTTGAGGGAAAAATTAGAATGCACATTATATGTGGATATAGTTACTACATGCCATGGGTGTAATAATCTCATATATAATGCTTACAAAAATATGGGTGTGCGTTGTATATGGAAAAATATGGTAATACTGAAAGGTCAGGAAGCAGAAGAGGAGCCAGGAAAGAAGTGACCAGTTAGATATGAGGGGAACCAGTTAGATATGTAGGGTCCTAAAAGCACATGAAGGACATATTTTAAAAAAGAGGGTACAGTCAGTGTCAACAGCTCAAGTGTCAACAGTTCAAGTAAGATGATGACAGAGACCTCACCATTGGATTGGCAAAGTACAGGTTAAGGTTGTTGGCAAAAACAGTTGCACTGTGGTGGGGGAAGTGAAAGTCTGATTGAGGTGGATTAAAGAGGAAGTGAAGATAGTAAATATTGTTGACTTTCAAAAGACGGAGAATAGAAATGGTGCTATGATACTTGAATATAGGTTTGATGTGAAAGAATATTTTATTTTCTAAAAGATGGAAGAACTTACAGTGTGTTTATATATTAATGAAATGACCCAGTTGAGAAAATCAAACTATCTTAATTTTAAAACTATCTTTATTTAATGGGATGGTGGAGGTGTGTGGTCAGAGGCTGAATCTACTCTGGTTATCTGTGTGTCTGTTTCTCTCTGGATTTTCATTTTATTTTTTTCCACTGCATTTTCTAGAGACTAGCACTGTGGCTGCTGGAAAGTTTCAGGTTTATGTTTTCCCAAGATCATTTCCAAAGAGAAATGAGGAGTCTATCCTGCCTGCTCTAGTTCAAGAAAATTCAGGTAGTAACTAGCTTAGTTTGTGTGGCCATACCTAGACCTAATGCTGTGACCTCCAGGGTGGAGTCCTATGATTACTTCCTCCCCTGGCCTTCTGTCACTGGCCATCACCAGCCTTGGCTCAGAAGACAGAAAGAAGAGGTACTTAGCAGACAGACAGCTGCAATAGATTGATGAGCAAGAGAAACTAGACTTTGAGAAGAGTGGGTAGAAGGAAAGCTTAAAAGGTTATTTGAGATCCAGGGGTAGTTTGTGGGTCTAGCAGCATGGGTCACAAGGATTTTCTCTTATCCTTCTTTTGGTCTCACTCTGAATTTTATGATAATTGAGTATATCATTTTCCAAATATAGATGTCTTATTAAATCCTATTTTGGTATTTTAATGAAATGACTAATGTTGCTCTCAACACTGGAAACTGTATCAGTAAATTCTGTTCAACCTCTCCGCTTTTCAAAATCTTCCTCACTATTACAGATTTTCACTACCGCATGGCACTTTTTACTTGGACAAGGTGAAACTCTGCATTCACCCAGAATCTCCAAACATGTCTATACTATGTAAGAGGAACATAAGTATTTTTAAAAGCATCGTTAAAGAAGCAGAAAAGTGAATTTGAGGTGACAGAAACTAGGCGCTGTCCATTCTGTCAGTTTGGAAATCTTGAGAATGAGATGTCCTCCAAATACTTGTAAGTTCAGGGAATAGATGATTATTGACACATGACCTAAATACTCCTAAGGTACACAGTATCCCTCACACTTAAGTAATGTAAGAATACCAAATACTGTTCCCATCTACTGTTACACTTTACTGTATGTTTGAGAATGTGGAAGGTTTTTGCAATGCTGTGTCTACATGTTGTCCTGAGGTTCTTGTCATTTGAGTTGCTCGTGAATTTTTGCCAAGTGAGGCCTTCTCAATAGGGAAAAAGAACAAATACAACACTAGAGAACCAATAAGTATAAAATTTATAAAGCAAGTCAGAGTGTTGTCTAGGAGGATATGCCTTTATGAAATTACAAGTTTTATTGATAGGTAATACCTTGCTGTACCAATTCTAGGAAAAGCAGTTTTTATGTGACCTATGCCAGTGGTCCTCAACCTTTTTGGCACAAGAGACTGGTTTCATGGAAGTCAGTTTTTCCACAGACCAGGGGCAAGGGGGTATGGCAAGTGGGTGTAGCCTGCCACCAGATGCAGCTCAGTTGTCACTTGCGACTCACTGATAGGGTTTTGGTACGAGTCAGCAAGCAATTGATTTATTATGGTCTCTGTGCAGCCAAACCTCTCTGCAAGTGATAATCTGTATTTGTAGCCAATCAATGCTAGCATCACTGCCTCAGCTTACACTTTAGATCATCAAGCATTAGATTCTCTTAAGGAGTGTGCAACCCTTGTGTACCGTTCATAGTAGGGTTCTCGCTCCTGTGAGAATCTAATGCCACTGCTGATCTGACCAGGAGGTGGAGCTCAGGTGGTAGTGGGAGTGATGGGGTGTGACTGTAAATACAGATGAAGCTTTGCTGTGCTGCCCAATTCCTAACAGGGCACGGACCACCACCAGTTTGTGGCCTGGGGGTTGTGGATCCCTGACCTAGGCTGCCTTATGAAATGATAGTTGTATAGTTTACAGTGCTGAATTTTCTATATTTTCATGAAAATTTTGATAGTATTTAAAAAAATTATTTGATAGTACTAGTAATATCTTTGGTTTTTCTTTATATTAGTAGGAGCAGAATTCTCTGAAATATCAAATTGGTACAGTATATTATAGCACTTATGTAGAACGAAGGCATGTATAGACTACAAAGGGCTATGGTGTTTGTCTTCTAAAATATAAGAATTTGTTTATGTTGCAAATAAATGGGTTAGGCAGGATTTAGAGATCACTTTTACTGTTTTTAGTTATCAATACTTCCATTAAAATAAATAATCCTTACTTACTATATAATAAATTATATTGTTGGAATGGAAAACACATATAAGAAAAGACAATTTATAATTTAAGAAGAACTCTGAATTTGATTATTTGGTAATAACTTGTTGGTTTGTCTCCAACATTGTTTCACTAAAGTAAGCAGAATTACTTTCTTCCCATTGGCACAGCTGGGGCCTGAGGGGACAAAAGTTGAAACTGGCAAGCACTCCAGATCTGGGAAATAAGTCACTTGCAAGAGAACAAAGAAATACAAAGGGATGGAATTTAGAATTACCAAATAGACAATTAGAAAAAGCAAAGCAAATATGGAACAGGTTATTTCAACTCCAGCATATAAAAGTAGAGAATTAATAAAATTTCATTGTTTTAGTAGTTTAACCCAATATAATCACCATGCTTCTAAAAAAGACTACTAAAATTGTAGATTGTTCCAGAATGCAACCAAAGTCAAGAGAATTAGTTTTCCTTTAACCTCGAGTTCTCAAAAGGTATCATAAATATTTTTATAGTAGTTCATTAGCTCTTTGCTAGATAAACACCCTAAATCCATACAAGAAGCTTTCCAATATTGTAAATTTAATCCTAGTTTTTTTTTCAACCTGGTACTCGTAAGTATTGAACAAGTAACTTTTTGTGGGTTCTGAGACTTCATAACCATTGAAGCCTCTCATCTTTTCGACACTGATAGCTGAAGAAACCACAAGGTATTGTTACCCTTTCCTAGAGAGACAATACCCCAAAGAAAGTGTGGAGCTTTACTAACTGCCTGGAGTCAAGTCTCTACCTAACACTTACTAGATTTGTGACCTTGGGCAAGTACATTCATCTTTCTGCATTTAATTCCCCCCATCTAAAAAAATGTAGGTAATAATAGTACCCTCTTTAGAAGAGTATGTTAAGGATTGAATGAGTTAATGAATATATAGAATTTGGAACAGTAATTGATAGCAAATAAGGGCCTAGTATTTGCTATTTATTTTGCTGCTATTGAAAGATTATTATACTTTTTCTTGAAGAAAAACCACAAGCTACAATGTAATAGAGAAGTCAGCAATTATTAGAAGCCTCTATGTACATAATTGAAAAATAATTGAAAGATTTATTTTTAAAATTTAATTTTTTAAATTGAATTTCAAATTTAGTGAAAAGTTACAAGAACAGAACAAAGAGCTCCCCCCAGCACTTTGTCGAGACCCTCATTCCAGCTCTGCCCAAGGGTGCAGTAGTGCGCGCCATACACAGCTGTCTGCCTCTGTAGCCTGTGTTTGATGTGGAACAGTTTCTTAGCATTTCCTGGACTTGCATGTCTTTGGTGACTAATTCTCAAAAGTGTCATTTTGTAGATTGTAACTAAATTAGGATTTGTTTGATGCTTTCATAATTGTATCCAGGTCATGCATTTTGGGTTGGACTGTGGGAGAAATGATTCTTTTCATTACATTCTTTTGAGTGGCACATGGTGTCAGGATGCTATCTGGTACATTCCTATAACTGTGAAGTTACTTTATCTTCACCTTTGTAATTAATAAATATTTGTGTGTGTGTGAAGAGAAACTTGGACAGTTTGTAACATCACATTCCTCATGTCATTTTACCCACAAGTTTTAACATCCATGGATGTTTGTTGCCTGAATTATTACATTGATGGTTGCCAGATTGCAATTTTTCAAATTCTATCATTGTTTCCGTTTATTAATTTGCTTTCTACTGTGAGGAAAAGGTTTAAACAGAGTGTATCATCAACATCTTGTTCTGTGAAGATGATGGGTGATAACAGACATATCTTGAAAATAGAAATTAGAGAAATAATGCATCTCAAATCTTATGATTGTTTTGAAGATTGATCTTCTGCTTTTATTTATTTACATCAGTGTGGTCATCCAAATTCCTATTTTCTTTTCTTTTTTCAGTGGGTTATAATTTGTTGTTATCATTATTTTGAGGCTTAAATTATCCCAAATTTGGCAAGTGAGAAGCCTTTCAAGCTGGCTTCTACATTGTTTTGCATGTATGTCCCCATCATTTTTTGAGCCCTTCATTTCTAGCACAAAAGGATGTTCCAGGCTCATTTTGTTATTTCTTAGCCTTAGCTCTGGAAACAACCATTTCTTCAAGGATTCCTTGTTGCTTTTAGTTGTGGTGGTATTTAGAAACCAGTGTTTGTGTACTAGGTGTGCTCAGAGCTGCTGAGGTGTTTTGTGTCAGGCTCTTGCAGTGGACAGTTAAGCAATGCACACACTTATATTTCTCTCTCTATATTAAAAGTTATGAGTTCATTCTCATACCAACACTCCTGGGATAATTCTAGCTTAATCTCTTGCCCATTTGTAATTCCTTTCATTTACTGAAAAACCTAGCTGTGTTGCCATTAATATATATTCTTATTTGCCCTGTCCCTTTGTACACAGCCAGTCTCCTGACCCTATTGGGCTGTTACCTCACTCAGGAGACTGCCTTGTATAGGTCTCTGCCTTCAGAGAGTCACCACGCCAGTTGTCTCCATTATGGAGATTCTGGCCACCACTGACTTATATATCTGCCCATTCTTACATGCTGCCTGGCAGTTGCTGGGTAATTGAAGGGGTTTGAAATGGATTTGAAAATTGTAAAAAACTTTGGAAAGTCAGAGTACACATTGTGTAGTGTCATTGTGTTAATGAGTCTATTTTTATGAATTAATTTTTCATTGAAGCACATTATTGACATGTTTTCTTCCTCATGTAACTCTAGCTATTGACAAAAAATCACAGTGAATGGGGAGGCTACTTAGTATTTTATTGTTTTAACCATTATGTCAGTACTTACAAAACAAACAGCCTTTTCCTGAAAGATGTTTTGGTATTAATAATGTATAGTTAAAGCACTACTATATATAGTAAGTAAGCTTCAGTTGGAAAATATATATACCAAGTAAATGCACCTAATAGTATTGTGAACTGTTAGATTTTTAAATGTTAGTTATACTAGAAAAAGCTGCAGGTCAAACAGAAATTTTCTGAGTAAAGTTATCTTGAAAATGCTTCTGTTATTGGAGTCAGTTATGTTTTTTCTATTCTAGAAGAAAATAGCATTAACAAGTTAGGGATGTAATATCTCTTCTTGCCTGGAGATTGTGTGACAGCCAGGTGTGAAAGCCTAAGTTTTAGGAGGCCTTTTATGCCCTTTAGAAAATATTAACTGGGTTTTGTGTTAATTTTTTGTTGAACTCCCTCTTAAAGTCAATACTTTTTTTTTTTTTTACATTGAGCTTTCTGCTTGTCTTGGCAATACTGACTCTGATGTTTTACATTTATTTTATTCATTGCCTGTCAGTAATTACCGTATACTCAGTAAGTATTTGCTGAGTAAAAGAAGCCCTAGTTATTTGCACAGAAAATCTTTTGAAGAAACTTTCAAATTCCAAGAGAAAAAAATGAGCATTTCTGGTAATTTTAATAGCAGAAAATTAAAGAAAAAATGTGTAAAGCTATCATTTTGAAGTAGAATTTATGTTGTTAAACATATTCTTTGAAAAACAGCATTCCTTCAATTTTATGAAACTTAGTTGTACTTTTGAAAGAATTTATTTCTTTTTCTAGAAATGCCACTAAAAAGAGTGAATGAAGGTGGCGTTTTTCTAGCAACTTTGCTTAATAGAATCATTCTGTCATCCATTCACTCATTCATTCAGCAAGTATTAATTGAGTTCCTAAGACGTGGCTGCCATTCCGCATTTGTTTAGTGCCTGCTATATTTTTGGTATTGTATAACATGTTGGAAATAATAGAAATGAATAAGAAATAGTCTGTTCTTTATTTGATGCAAAATGTTCTTTTAATTCTCTGCTCAGTATTTTTTTTTTAAGAGGAAAGAAGCTGAGGGACAAGTATAAAATGAAAGGATGAATACCCAGAGATTTAGTCACTGTGTCGCTCAGGTGATATCTTCAATGACATATTTAGGAAAACTTGATTAAACATCTAGTTTCCTTATGGTCATTGAGTCCACTGGTTTTGTTGAATCATAAAGGAAGTGTATTCCTTGAATTTCCTTAACTAGAAAAACTCTGATTATTTTATTATGATAATAAATTTACATTTGTAGAACACTTTTTACCATTCCTAAGTCATTTCAGATACGTTTTGTTAATCTTCAGAATAGTCATATAATTTTGAGACTCAATGTTTCTCCAATTTCTGCTTTTTAAGATATGACTTTATTATCTCCCACCATGTTCGTGAAGCTAGGTTGATAGTACACTCTGTTTAATAAGAAGAAGATTGCAGTTTACAACAAAAAAAGTAGTAATGCAGCTCTGTAGTGACCATTGTACCACTGTTGGGAGGAGAACACCCTGATAATTTTTAAGTTCTGAATGTTCACACATACACCAATATTTACCTAGTGTACCTAAAAATTTCATGTACTTCTTGCATGGCGAAAGGTAAGGAACTCATGAAAGAAAATGTGTATTTCTCTGGTACAACTATACTATTTGGACTTCCCAAATTTCAGGCTGTGGCTTTTAGATGTCCAAATATAGCGTGTTGCAGGAATTTAGTCCATGTTGTAAAGACATGCTCCACTGACCAGTGAGCAAATGAGGAGCTCCCACTCTGGCTCTGTTCTAAAGATAAGCCCATCTTGACTGTGCCGAGCAGCTGGTCCTGTCAAGTTTCACTCAGAAGTGACACCACAACATCTATAAACTGAGCTAAGATGAAATGCTAAAGGCTTTAAATTTTTTCATCTTTCATATTTTAAAAAGTTATTTTTGTTTATATTACATTTTGTTAAATTTGCCTTTTATCAAAGTCTTGCCATATCGAACCTTGGGTTAATGGCATTTTCCTGTGGTGAGTATGTATGTCTGTCACTGTAAAGAGAACTTCTGAGGCTTTTATGGAGCTTAAAGTTCTCAGTTGAAATTAAATTTAGAAAAGTGGTGAATACTACACTCATATTTTAGAATATAGTATTTCATATAAGTGTCAATAATTCAGATATTTTTCTAACTGACTAGTTCTTAGCTCATATATCAGAAGCTTCAAAATATAGGAACTTTTTTCAATGACCATTTCATATGGCCAATTTTAAATATAGTTACTTTCATTAATAATGTTTATTCTTTCTCCTCCCTGACCCTTTTACCAAACTTTTGGTAATTATAAAGATGTTTTTATGCTTTAATGGAAAGTGTTTCACTGTACAGTACTGTGTTATGATATCAGAAGTTGATTTCCCTAAAATATATTAATTATGCCAGTGCTGCTGTTCCTTTCTTTGTCCCTCCATCCCTTCTCCTTTCCTTTCTTTCTAGAGGGGAAGGGAGGGAGAGAGGGGGGCGGAGAAACAGTGATGTGAGAGACAAACATCAGTTTGTTGCCTTTCATATACACCCCTACCAGGGACTGAACCCACACCTCGGCATGTGCCCTGACTGGAAATTGAACTGGCAGCCTTTCTTCGCAGAACAATACCCATCCAGCCAGTGGCTTTCTTAAAATTAAGAACAATATTACAAATGGTTTTTTATCATAAATTTAGGATTTAGTGGATTTAAAAAACTAGTAGGAGAGCTATTAAGTGAAATGTAGACTAAATGTATAGTGTGTCTATTATATCCAAGGTCCAACTTGACTTATAGTGAGTTTGGCTGTGTTTGAAAATCTTCTCAGCATGCTGAGGAAGGAGAAAAGGAGGAGCTTAATGGTTGAGTTGGGGCTTTGACAGCAGACAGAGTTTTGAGTCCTATCTCCACTACTACTAGGTGTGTGAATTCAAACAAGTTATTCATATTCTCTGAGCAGCCTCAGTTTCCTGATCTTTAAACCAAGATTGGAATGTTGAAACAATTTTATGAAATAATTCATTAAAAGCATTTTGCACAGTTTTTGGAAATTGTCAAGTACTCATAAAATATTGGCTACTGCTATTATTAACATGTTTCTACATGCACACTAGTACTTTAGAGATTAGTTTTGCTTCCATAGTATGTAGGTGATTTCACACATCATCTTTGAAGATTTTTAGGACAGTGTGAATTTATATTAAATATAACAGAAGGAGACTTATATGGTGGTACTTCAGTAAGCTGTTTTGTGTTTTAAGGTCTGTAACTCACTGTGTCTTGCTGGATATAATGCTCACCCACGTTTTTGGACCGAATTTTCAGGGAAAAAAATCTTTTAATTTTTTAATTCAAATTTTATTCATTTATATTTAGATACTTGTTTTTTATATTGTAAAGGAGTTTTAGCATTTATTTTTGAACATATTATGGTACAAGAAATTTTATGTAACAAATAATTACAAAACACAAAAACAGGTACCAGTTATTTTGGGTACTACCCATGTATAACATGCACCCTTATTTTTCCCTCAAAATTTTGGGGAAAAACATGCACAGTATACACAGCAGAATATGGCACTACAAGTATGTGGCTAAGTGTATGGGTTACATTGGTTTTATAAAATTCCCTATTATAGATGAAAGCAGCAGATAATCTTTCAGTGTTTGTCTTTCACACCGATTTGTGTATACCATGTTTACTTAAGGCTGGGATGGACTGAAGCACACACAAATTCTTATCTCATCCTACTGTCAAACACACAGCTATAAATTGGCACCTTCTAACTGCCATTAAGTTATATAGGTCCCTGTGATCCTGTTTCAAAGTCAAAGATTTTCCAGTACTACTTTGAAATAAGATATAATGAAGACAGTATTGTGTGTCTTTCACACAACTATGGGAGAGCAAGTAGACAAATAAACAAAATAAAACATCACTGGCTGGGTGGCCCAGTTGGTCGGAGTATTGTTCTATATACCAAAGGGTTGCCGGTTCCATCCCCATTCAGGGCACATACCTAAGTTGTGGGTTTAGTCAGTTGAGGGAGGCATCGAGACTGATAAGATGTTTCTGTCTCTCTCCTTCCTCCCCCTCCATCTTTGCCTCTTTCTCCCCCTCTTTTCCTTCCTCATCTCTCTCTAAAATCAATAAACATATCCTCTGGTGAGGATTAAAACAAACAAACAAAATATGTTCTTGTCTCTAAGGAAGAAAAAAGTCAGTTATACATTTAGCTACTACTTAAATGGCAACTTTATGATGGGCTGCACTGTGCCTGTTATGGAAGTTTACAATATATATGTTAGAAATATAAGGTGTAATGAGGCAAGTAGTTACAAAATAAGGTAGCACATATGATATGACATTTGGTAGAAATAGTAAGTACTATAGAAATCAAGGGGAGGGAGCAATCACTTTCTCCTATTTATAACTTAGTTTGTACAGCTGAAGATGTACCTGTGTATGACTCATGTGTCTTTTGTGGAAGGCTGCTTCAGCTGGGTGGCCACAAGACTGCTAATTTCCTTACTTCTTGGTTTCTGGGTATTTCTAGCCCTTACTATCCCTTCATTTTCTCCATTTCTACTGATCTGCTGTTGTCTAATGCATTCTTATATTTTGCTTTCATAATTTATAAAATTATAGTTATAATTTTTCATCTTTTTTAAGCATCCAAAATAATGACATGGTAGTGGTACTGACAGTAGCAAGCAGGAAGGGGAAGAAAGGAAAACGATTTTGCTGCCGAATCAGGAACATTATTTCCTATGGTAGAAATAGCCTTGTTGATAACAGTAAGGGGGAGGGATAATGAAAAGGAGACTCCTAATCTTGTCTCTGTTCCAGTGAAAATCCATAAATGTGTGCCCCCATGAATACATCCTACATCTGCACACCCCTTAATCTCCTGGATTTTGGTTCTGTTCACCATCCTGTCCATACTCTCATGCCCCCCAACCCTCTCCTTTGCCCTGAAGCCCTGCTCCAGCTCTGAGTCATCTGGCTCTTTCAAATCTTGCCCTTCAGTCTCTTAGAGCCCCCTTTTGAAGTCTTAGGAGCTACCCCCATGTTAAAGAACTGGCAGAGCTCCATTGAGCTCTTGTGTTACTACTGCCAGGTCTTTGTAATGGACATATGTGGTGTATAGTGGAATCCTGAATCCACTAATGCAATTGCCTGTGACAGATTGCATATATATAATGTTTGACTCTTGTATTATTATTAGTACTAATGAATGAAAGATTTGTTTCTAAGAAAAAATGCATTTCAAGTTTTAGAGTTAAACAGTGAGTTATTGTTCCAAATCAAGAGCCACCTATTTTGGTAGCAAACTTGGAGTTCGAAGATTACAGTTCAAATTCTAGCTTTCCCATTTCTTAGACATGTGTGATCACAAGTGTGATTACTTGGCCTCTCTTGACCAAGTATAAGACTGTAGAAGTAACAGATGTCTCTTAAATTTGGTTGGTGGAGGATTAAAGAAAAACATGTGAAAGTGTATAATAAAAATGTAAAATCCTATATCAAATGAATGTAGCATTATGGTGATAATAATTACTGTAGTAGGTAGAAGAACAAGTTCCTGCCCTCTAGGAACTCATCGTCCAGGAGGTAAGGCAGACATGGCCAATCACATTGGAGTAGGTGATAAATCCAGGACCAGATATGGTAGAGGTGCTCAGGGGACACAAAGAAGAGCAACTATAATCTGGAAAAGGGTGAACAGGGAAGACTTTGTGGGGAAGGAGTTCCTGGTCTGAGTCTTAAAGGTGAAGGCAAGTCTGGTAAAGAAGGAGGAGAAAAAATCATTCCAGGTTGAATGAGTGGCCCAGAGGAATATGGTACATTCAGAAAGCTGGAAATATGGCTGCAAGTATGACTGGAGCATAAGCTGTCTGCTTGTAGTGCCTAATTTGGTTGTTTGGATTATTATTATCACTTAACCTAACTCCAAAGAGGCATTGCTACTGCACAGAAGTTTATAACTCTAGAAACAGACTTGGTCTGATACCTGGTTGGATCATTTACTAATTGGTTATCTCTAATTAAGAATTTCACCTTCAAGGCCTGGCTGGTGTTGTTCAGTGGATTGAGTGCAGGCTTGCAAACCAAAGGGCCGCCAGTTCGATTCCCAGTCAGGGCACATGCCTGGGTTGCAGGCCAGGTCCCCATTGGGGGCCATGTGAGAGGCAACCACACATTGATGTTTCTCTCCCTCTCTTTCTCCTTCCCTTTCCCTCTCTCTAAAAATAAATAAATAAAATATTGTTTAAAAAAAGGAATTTCACCTTCATAAACTTTGAGGATCAATATAGTGATAAAATTATCTTACTTCAAAGGGTTGCTGCAATAAGTATTTGAAATAACATTTGCAAATCTCCTGATGTTTAACAAACATAAATGTTAGCAGCAGTTTTTACTGCTGTCCAGAAAGTCTTAGGGACTTCTTTCCTCTCAGTATTCTATAACCTACTGTTCTAGGCTAACAGTTTAGCACTCTTTTAAATTCCAGCTTGTGTTTGTTATAATGGAATCATAGACACAGAATTTGAATGAATTTTAAAGGTGATCTAGCCCAGAGAAACTGAGTCATAGTTAGATAACCTGTCCGTGATGTCATGATGAACCAGTGGCACAGATGGAATGGGAATCAGGACTCTGTTTCCAGAGTTCTTTCTGCTGGTCTGGCAACAAATTGCCCCAAATCACTCAGAGACACCAACTGATAAAGTTGGCCACGATTTGTTGCAGAAACAACATGTTAAAAGTGTAGAAATTGGCATTTTTGTTGCTTTGCAGATAGGGAAATGTATTTTGAAAGGAATACTATATCTTTCCCTGCCTACCCTCTGGTGGAAGTGCTGTTTAACAGTAGCACATATGAAAAGAGCAGTGAGAGGCATGTAATAAAGAACCAGATAATTCTTAAATAAGTAACTCCTTTGCGATCAAGAATGCTTATACATACAGATTTCTATTTCTGGTTATTAGGTTCTTCTTACTAAACTGTGGAAATAACTTATCACAATACCTGTCAGTTATACATGTTCTACTTCATTTATTCAAGAGGATCCAATAAATAATTTGTTGAACTCTCTTTATGTACCAAGTGCTAGGGATAGAATGGTGAGCGGAAAGCTTATGCTGTAGTGGATTAAACAGATGTTGAAATAATCATACAAATATAAGTAGTTAAATGCTATGCATAGAAAGTAGAGTGATTTATGATCATACAGCAGTGTTTGGGAAGGCTCTCCTAAAAGTTTTAACCGAGATAGGAGGACTCAGTGAAGTAAACAGGTGAAGGCGAGTCACAGGAATGGAGAAAAGGGTCTCATACTGATGAAACAGCATGTGCCAAAGCCCTGCGGAAGGACATAGGACGTTCTGTCCCAAGAATTGGAAGATAATTAATTAGTGTATTTGGAGCAGAAAAGGCTAAGACAAAACACAAGCCCTGGTCATGAGAAGAGAAGTGAAAGCATCCCTGAAGAAATCAAGCAGCACGAGGAGTGGACCTCCTCCCGAAGTGAAATGCGTGCTGTACATCAGAATTGTGTTGTTGTGAATATTCACTTAAAGAAGATTACTCTAGAACCTCTGTAACACTCAGTTTACTAGATAGAATGATATACTAGGATTTGGGCACTTTTAACTACAAATTATTTTTCATTTGACTTTTCTGTCTTTCTGTCCTGGCTCATTATAACGGAGGGAATATTTTGATGTCCTGGTGTGTTTAGGTTAGGGATTTTTGCTGTTGATAGTTGATCGGCCTAGAAGTGACAGAATCCTGTTTTCTTGGCTGAGGTTTTTGTGTGGGTGTGTGAGGTGCAGCTGCCCTGTTGGTTTCTTGGCAGTCAAGACAGGGTAACGCTCACGCTCACGGCAGTTCACCTTGAATAGGAAGAAACTTAAGAGTAAAGAGGATAAAAGGAAAAAAAAAAGAGTAAAAAGGCTACTTTGAATCTATTAAATTTAGTGGAAGGTACCCAGGGCCTGAATCTTTGGCTGATAGTCTAAATTATTTGGCTAAATCAATACAGAAGCCCCAGGCTCATGTCCGAGCTTACAGCAGGGACACATGCTGGAGAAAATGTAAAAGAAATAGTCAAAGCTTTGTCCCAATATGAAATTATCAATTACCATATGCAATTTTCAGTGAATTTATGTTCATTTTAAATTAAGCCTTTTCTCTAAATAATGAAAAAGGCATATTGTGAAAAAATTAGTTTTACAAAAATGAATGAATAATTTGTAGTTCACCAGTAAGATCTCTTCTCAGATTTATTTTTACACAGATGGATTCCCAGATCTGCCTTTATTGCTCACTTGTTTTCTTCAGTTTCCTTTGACCTTTTCTGTGGTATATAAGCACTTTGTTTTCCAAAATCCTCTAATTAAATACAGATAATATGCAGCCCTTTATTTTTTTAAGTGTACCTACATTATTGCCTTTGGATAAACTCTTACCGTCCTTCATACTCTTCAAACAAAAATATCTCTGAGTTGCTTCCCATATTTAACTGCTTGTTTATATCTCTACAGTTAATTAATATTACTGCTCTCAGGGTAGCACAGAGTCAGGTCCTGAGGTTGGTTGCCTGGGTTCGAATTTAGTCTTGTTAAATTTAGCTACTGCCTATTTTGACCCACTAACTACTCAGTTTCTAATCTCCAAAGTAGAGATAATCATGTTAGTGCCTCATAAATAATTTTTTAAGCCTTAAAGGGAAAAGTGCATGTATCAATAGCAAGCTTAATTCAAACCCAGTGACCAAGAGAAGAGATGCTGGCTATCATTTTCTTCATGATTTGGGGTCAGTCTCTTAGAAATCATTAGGGTTATTAGCTATTAATACCTACCTTCACTCAGTCTAATCTCTATGCTGATCACTCCCAGTTTATATCTCCATTCCTAACCTCACCCTCTCCTAAGCTTCAGACTTGTATGTCTGATGGATTCTGTTTATCTACTTAAATATCTAATACCTACTTTAAACATAACGTGTCTAAACAGAACTTTGATCTTCGCCACCTGCCGCTACTTGCTTCTCCAGTCTCTTCCCACCATTCTTTCCTATTTAAGTTAATGGCCCCACCCTCTGTACTTTTTTTTTTGGCTTTCTTCTAGCTGTCAACCCCCATCCATGTTATCAGCACACCTGACAGCATTATTCCCAGAGTATGTCCTGAGTCTTACCACAAGTCACCATATTCTCTACCAGCACCATAGTTCAAGACAATAACCTCTTTTGCTTGGACAGATATGGAAGGAATGGTCTCCTGTTTCTCTGTTTTCAGTTTTGTTTCCTACAATCCATTATTCACATTTTGGAGACTTACATTTCAACAACATAGATTATTTTATCCTTACCATCTTCTTATTGAAATGGGAAAAGTGTCCAGAATTTTTGAAAATCCTCTTATCTGGACTTTCTGACTGCTTTCTTCCTATCTGTAAACCGTGGCCAAAGTTCATTTCTGTTTTAAGGCCTTTATATTAGCTTTTCCTTTCATTTGAGGTATTTTTTTTTTATCCAGATCAGCACAGTGTTGGCTCCTTGCAATTTTTAGGTCTCAGTTTAGCTTTTCAGAGAGGTTTATCCTGACATCTTTCCCTCTTTCCTTTCTTAATAGCTGATGACTACCTGAAATCTACACCCCCCTTTTCTTCTTTCTTTCATGAATTACCCCTTCTCACTCCCAAAATAATTTATGCTCCATGAGGGCAATAACTTTATTCATATTGTTTATTACCATATTCCCAGTACGTAGAGTAGAACCTGATACTTAGAAGGTTTATTGTACTATGTGGAAAGAAGGATGAATAAATATGTATATATCTGGCAAGTTTCCTACATTCAGGGAAATACTGGATTGTTTCTTCCTGTACAAACTTTACATAGATGCTTATTTTACAATGAACCATGAGAGTATTTTGTCTCTTTTATGTGTTTTCTCTGTTGTAGTTGTGTGCCCTTAAGGGTCAGAGGTATGTCTTCATTGTTTTTAGCTCTTATAGAATGCTAATACCATTTTAGTACTTAGCGTTGGTTGAATTCAAAAATTGAATCTAACATCTTTATTTCCTCTGAAGTTATAGTAAGTATATGTGTGTGTTTGTGTATATATGTATATGTGTGTGTATATATGTGTATGTGTGTGTGTATATATATATATACACAGTTTATATACATAAAACAGGCATGTATAAAATATGCCTTCCCCATTTATCTCTTATAGTTCATAATTGGACCCTTGATGACACACTTCAGTGGTTGATAGAATTTGTTGAACTACCCCAGTATGAGAAGAATTTTAGAGATAATAATGTTAAAGGAACAACACTTCCCAGGTGAGTCTTTATTATCCAAATGTATTTTTTCCACTCATGGAGAATTATATGCTACATGTTGCTTTTCATTGCCAAATCTATAAGTTACTTCTGTGACTAAAAGCTCAAAGGAAATATTATAAATATATTCATTCTTTAATTTTTTTAAGGTATGAGTTTTTGTAAGTTGTAATCATTTTTCCTTGTCTAAACAAGAACAACCTTTAAAAAATTTATACCCAAGAAAAATAATTTCGAGAATGAGAAGGTGGGCCAGCTATACCTTTTTTAGATAACATCGAAAGGCCAACCTCTGATCATCTGGTAAATAAAATGAGACTTATCTGACACAGATTCATCTTTATGAAAAGATTTTTTGAATAGATTAATTTACAGATTCTTCTGAACTGGTATTCTTTTAGTAAAAGCAATAAACACTTAGTGACCATAAGTTAAACCTTAAGACGTTAAGTTTAATAAACAAAATGTAGATAATAGCAACCGTTTAAAATATATATTACATAGAGGTACTCTATATTATCTCATTTAAGCTTCATGGTTAAAATGAAGTAGGTATTTATTATTAATTCCCATTCTGTAGATCAAAAAAATAAGTCAGAGAGAAGTTAAACATTTTGCCCTAGAAAATGTTTGAATACAGGTGATCTGATACCAGAGTGTAGGATGCTGATTTATCCTTTACATGTCTAGAATTAATTGTTACTAGTTTTCTGAATTACATTTTCTAAATCTCTATTAGTTGTTAATAATCTTTAAAGATTTAAATGTTAAAATTTGAAATAATTCTACCAAAATTTGACCTTACAAGATTGACTATGTTTTATTTCTCCCTGGATTGTTTTTGATACCAAACACTGTAATCCCTTTTTACTATCTAATCATTATATATTATGAAATAGGCATATTGTATTTCTCCTCAGTTCGCTTACATACATTATTTAAAAGTTGCTTCTGTTGATTTAAAGTTTGTATGTTGGATCAAGTTGAAAGTTCATATTTTCCTTAAATGTATTCTGAATACGAACATCAGTATTTCTGATTTTACTGTGCACATGACCACAGTGATGAAATCAGGGAGTAAGAGTCAGTTCAGCAAGTATGCATATTGGGTATCTTTTATGTTCATGGTGCGACTAGATGCTGGAAGGAAGACAAAATTAAGTAAGATGTAGTTCTTGCTATTAAACAAGATAAGTTACTAAGTTAAAACCAAAAGAATAATACAGCATTAAAATGGGATTAGGGTTTTCTGAGTTATATATGTGACCCTGGTTATGAGGAACCCATTGTATTTTTCTTATGCTGTCCTTTGGGGAGTTCCTTTTTTTCATTGTTGTTCAATTACAGTTGTCCCCTCTTTCCCCCTTACTCTCTCCTGCCCTACCCATCCCCACCTCCCACATTCAATCCTTGTCCCCTGTCTTTGTCCATTGGTGCTATACACATGTCCTTCCCCTTCTTTCCTCCATTACCCTCCCTTCTGGTCACTGTCAGTTTGTTCTTTATTTGCATGTTTCTGGTTCTGTTTTGTTTGCTTGTTTGTTTTGTTGATTAAGTTCCACTTAGAGGTGAGATCATATGGTAATTGTCTTTTATTGCCTGGCTTATTTCACTTAGTATAAAGCTCTCCAGTTCCATCCATGCTGCCATGAAGAATAGAAGTTCTTTCTTTATTTCTGTTGGATAGTATTTCATTGTGTAAATGTACCACAGTTTTTTGGCCCACTCAGTTACTGATGGGCAAATGTTATAGCTGCTTTTTTCTTTTGATTAAATAGAGAGTATTGGAGATACATCACATCCTGGTAGAATTGTTGAGATAATACACAGGTAATCAGGGTCAATCAAAATCAGTTTTTAAAATAGTGAACCTGTTTCTACAGAAAAAAAGTTAATGTATATAGAAGCTTTCAGAAGCCCATTGGAGTCTCCTTGAGGGCAGGGGAAGGGGAAACTGGAATACTCTTCATTCGTCCCCTCTTCTATGGAAATAAAATTAGATAAGTCAGTTTAAATGGGTAATATTAACACAGACAACCATGTAAGTTATGTAGGGTAATTCTAGATATAAGAGCTATTTATAAGACTGTATGAGAAAGTGTATTACACATTCCAGATGTACACATGCCTAAAACAATTCATTATCATTTCCTTTCTGTGACATTAAAATATTGTTGCTTCTGAAATAAGTAGCCAAAATTATGTTAGCTATAATGGTTATCTTCAGCCCTGTAATGTATTTTCTATACTGTAATTCTTATACCAGAGCTTATACTAAGGTTTTCTTCACCTGGTAACATGCCTGCTCATTCCTTTCAGACCTGTGTCAACTTCCTTGACATCCTCACCCTCTCAGGTAGAATTACTTCCACCTCTGGGCTCATATTGAACTTGGAATAAAATTCTGTTATATAGTTTTATTATTACATCTCACTGTCTTTCTTAAAATTAGTCTGTTGATAGTATTGTTATGAATTCATTCATGCATCCATCCATGCATTCATCCATCTATTATACAAACATTTGTCATCATCTACTTTTGCCAAGCACCATGCTAGGTTTGGGGATACAGAGCTAAGGTAGTTTTTGCCTCCAAGGACTTTGATAAGTATTATATGAAAGGAGTAACAGGAGCATGCATCTAAGGTACCTGTGGAGAAGATGAGGGCATTTTGTAAAGGGAAAGTTAGAGCTCTTCACTCGGTAAGTTTTATAGAAGCCTCAGAGGAGTTCCCATAACTTCTGCATAATCAGAGATTCTGATACCTTCCTAAATAAAATGTGGCGGTTCAGGTACAGTCGTTGGAATCATCCACATTTGGGTTTGAATCTCTGCCTTACCGCTTACTAATTATGTAACCTTGGGCAAGTTATTCAGCCTCTCACTACCTTGACACAGGTCCCAGCACATAGCACATGCTTGTTTTTATTGTCACTGTTATTAACAGTTTTATTATTATTGTTATTAGACTTTGTGTTATGAAATCTTTATTGGCATCATACTTGATTGTTAAGAAATCTTAGTTGACTACTCGGCTACTTGGATTTGGAGTCCAAATTGAAGTGATTTTATTTATTTTACCTGTGCTTTGGCCCCTACATACTTTTGTTCATTGCTAATGAAATGGTTCAGTACTTCTTATTATGTAAGTCCTTCAAATTACTTTCCCAACTACTGATGAGTTCTTCCTACTTATGACTTCAGTGGATTTGTTTAATTTTTAAACAGTTTAAGTATTAGATTGTAAAAGTGTAGACTTCTTAGGTAATTTTAAAGAAAGGCAATAATCTAAATTGAGAACTATTTTTTAAAGTCTGCTATTGACATTAAGTAAATTACTTATAATTTTCTTGTTCTTTGTGAAATAACTAAAATGCCAGGTAATTAATAATTATAAAATATTTTTAATTTGATAAATTTAAAAATCATATTCATTTATAGCACAAAATAACCTTAGAAAACAAAAATATCAGTCTAGCTAAACTAAATTATTAACACACAGGAGTGTTTGTAAAACTAAGTTTGTACTGAAAATGGTTTGGATACATGTAATAAAATATTAAATCATACCTGAATGAGGTCTTATAGTAATTATCATTGATATGTAAAGTATTGATTATATTGCTCAAATATTTAACTTTATATACTAGAAATATTTTTATTTAATGTGTATGTGTTTTTTAAATGAACAGGATAGCAGTACATGAACCTTCATTTATGATCTCTCAGTTGAAAATCAGCGACCGGAGTCACAGACAAAAACTTCAGCTCAAGGCACTGGATGTGGTTTTGTTTGGACCTCTGACACGTTAGTATTTGCTCTCACAGAATATGGTGTAAAAGAATAATCAGATCATCTATTTGTTGTCTAAAGAAGGAAAAAGTAAGGAAGGTAGTAGACCACTAAGAAGAATCATCTATTAAGTGTAAAAAAAACTTAACACTGTCTTAAAACAAAAGATTTATAGGATGAGACTTTTGGTCACTGAAATATAGAGTGCAATTTTCAAAGCTGGTTACTGATATAAAAAGTTGTAAAAACTATGTTGATAAATTAAAATTAAATTTCTATATTTAAAACTTTGTTTCTTTATACCAGTTTTAATGTTGATATTATAGCTGGATGTTCACTGAAGAAAATTACACCTTTAAAAAATGGTGTAGTCTAACCATCTTGAAAGCATGACGGACTGAAACTTAACTTGATTTCATTAACCACCAAGAAAATATCTTTTTCGATATAGATCACAAACAAAGACCCATTTTGAAACTTTACAAAGTAGCACTGTTCTGGCAGAAGCACGAGGTGGAGAGTTGTTCTAGATTGTTTGAAGAGAAACAGTAAGAAATTGCTCTGTCATTTTCATAAAGAAAATAAAACTGTATTTCTTTAATTTGACAGGAATACTTTTCTCAGAAGGAAAGTTTCATATGCTTATTTCATTTAATTTCAAATTTCAGAAAGCTTTGGGGAAAAGCATTTCCCCAAATGTGAAGAGTACACATTTTAGAGAAATTGTTTCATTTTTCAGTAGCGAAAAACAAATTACAAAATGAATACAAGAATAATGACTTCCATAAATTACAAATTAGGAAACTAGTGCATTTACCTTCATTCTTGAGTTAGGAGACATGCAGGTTTCTGTGATACTAATTGGGGGGCGGCTTTGCTAAAAAGGGCTACTGGGGTGGTTGGATGGATTCCATGACTTCACTGGTGGTGCTTTTTTGGCTCAGGCTGAAAGAGCAGCTGGTGAAACAGCTGGAACTTCCCTTTGTGAGGGTTGGTGGATATGCACTGTTGGTGGAAATTACAAACCCTAGGAAATAGAATACTACTGAAATGCCGAGCATTCCACGGAGATGATACCCTTTTTAACCCTTCCCTTGCATAAGTTTTCTACTGAATCTCTTGGGGTATCTTCTGTGTGATTCCGATTTTTTTATGTGAATGGTTGGTGAAAGTAGGAATTATATAATATGGAATTTGTCTTGTTATACAACTTGGCCAGGAATATTTATATTTTATTAACAGGGAGACTATTATATCACTATTATTATTATTTTTTTAAAGATTTTATTTGTTTTATTATTTTTTAGAGAGGGAGAAGGGAGGGAGAAAGAGGAAAAGAGAAACATCAATGCATGGTTGCCCCTCATGTGCCCCCCACCGGGGACCCGGTCCGCAACCCAGGCATGTGCCCTGACTGGGAATCAAACCGGCAACCTTTTGGTTTGCAGGCCTGTGCTCAATCCACTGAGCTACACCAGCTAGGGATATCACTATTATTTTAAAAGGACCCAAACAAGTCTCAGAAAATGTTGAAGACAAATGTTTTAATAAACAAAGAATGTTTTAATAAATACCTTTTTAGTGTGTTTGTCTTAAAATTATTATTTGAGTAAATGAGCCCTGTAGTTGGAACACCCATGTTAGATTTATAAAGAACTAGCATTGTTAAATGAGCAGAGATATATTTTAAAGGCATTTTCACCAAAATCTTTGCTAGTTTGTGGTACATATTGTAGTTTGGGACTTGCCCACCTATTGCTGTTTCTGGTGATTTTATTTCAGCCTGAAGAAGGCTCATATTTGAACTGGAGTCACAGTCTGAGGCAGAAATAGAAATAAATCCTTTAAGACTTTAGCCTTGTGTAGTGCATCTCTTTCATTGTAGGTTAGGGCATGCACTCTGGAAACACGCAACCCTGAGGGTTTCTGGCATGGAGCATGCTATTTATCACACTGTGTAAACATACATGGACCCTGGAGTTGTAGACATAGGAACTTGTCCTTTCTGTAAGGTTCTTCATCGCATCAAACATGCAAAATGTCTTCCTGCTGGAGGTCTGGGCAGTTAGGCGGTTTTTCAGGTATCTCTTTGGAGCAAATTATACATTTTATTAGTTAAATCATTGTGTCTCCCAGAGGACTATTCCCAGTACATGGTGGGAAGTGCTGTTGCTTTTTCAAGGGGTCCCCAGGACTTCAGTTACTACCTCCTTTCCCCAGAGGTGCATGGTATGTCCATCCATGTTGGTTTGCCTTTGTTCTCCTGTAGCCTGGTATATCAAATAGTTGTAATAAGCACATTGATTATTTGAAGAAAGGATTTTAAAAAGCTAGAGCTTTTATATGGGAGGGATATTTTTGTGTTTTATTTTTAGATGCCTCCTAATTTTAAAAAAAGTGCTCTGTATATTGAGCTTCTGTCGCACTCAAAGATTAATTTAACCATCTTTAATTCTCTTCATAGGCCCTCCTCATAACTGGATGAAAGATTTTATCCTCACAGTTTCTATAGTAATTGGTGTTGGAGGTTGCTGGTTTGCTTACACGCAGAATAAAACCTCAAAAGAACATGTTACAAAAATGATGAAAGACTTAGAGAGCCTCCAAACTGCAGAGCAAAGTCTAATGGACTTACAAGAGAGGTGAGTAAGTAAAGCAAACTGTAAGTCTTGTGAAGATGTAATATGGGCATGTGCATACACACTTATATTGAGGTTGGTACATACATCAGGAATGTATGTACACTTCATTTCACACATTTACAAAAGTACCATTGTATTGTTATAATAACAGATTATTATGAAGGTATGCACTAGGGAATAAATGGGTAGAGGCCAGTGGAAGTCAATCATATATAAGAGGAGTTATATGTGGAGTTAAATTATATTTTTGACATGATACAAATAATTCTGTATTTCTTAAAAGTCTCTTTGCTAAAGAGTATTTCCCTGCTATCCCTGTGTTTTGAATTCAAGATAACCAGAATAGGTATATAGTAGGCTACATGATGTTTTTATTATCCAAACTTAAGATTAATAGAAAATTCTGCAAATTTTGACTGAAACATGTGTCCTGTTGCTTGATACACATTTATATTTCATTCAAAATGAAATTTTGGCAACTTTTGTTGAGGAATTTACATTTTTATTGTTCTGTAAGGCTTGAAAAGGCTCAGGAAGAAAACAGAAATGTTGCTGTAGAAAAGCAAAATCTAGAGCGCAAAATGATGGATGAAATCAATTACGCAAAGGAGGAGGCTTGTCGGCTGAAAGAGCTGAGGGAGGGAGCTGAAAGTGAATTGAGTAGACGTCAATATGCAGAGCAGGAATTGGAACAGGTATTTATGTTTTACAAAAAGTATTTGTTAGGATACTTGTACTGCCATTCTGAATTTTTTGTTTCTGTTCAATCTCATACATTTAATTGTGCACTCATCTTTCGTTAATCAAAGAATCATTTGTTCAGATTGTTTACATTGGTCAAAGTCCTCATAGCAAAATCACAAAGTAGTAACTAAAAGGTAAAGTTGCCATCATGTTCTTTCATTCATGAAACTTTATTCCATGCCATGTTAATTATCTTTAGTAAATTTAAGGCATTTATTTAATTTAACATCTGTAATATGTTTCAGTTTTCAACTGTAACCTAGTAAAGTGTATCTCATGTTAAACTTCTCTGCAAAGGTAAAGAATCTCTGTTGAGCATCCATTTGAGTCCTGATAAGTGGTTTTAGAATAGAATCTGCTAAAAATTATGAGGTTGTCTAAAGGATACTCTTTCTAATATTTGCTTCCATTATGAATTTACTAAAGATGGAATATAGGCATTGAGGCATTGCATAGTCCTTTGGGTGGTGATTCTGAAAGAATTTAATTGTGGGCAAATGTATTAGTTTTTTATTTCTGCTATAAAAAATCACCATAAACTTAGTGGCTTTAAAACAGCACATATTTATTATTGTACAGTTCTTGAAGTCAGAGTCTAAAATAGGTTTGCAGGATTGCATTCCTTCTGCAGGCCTTAGAGGAGGATCTTTTTCCTTGCTTTTTCCGACTTCCAGGGGCTGCCTACATTTCTTGACTCATGGCATCCTCCTTCATCTTCAAAGCACGTCACTCCAACCCCTGCTTCCATGGTCTCATCTTTTGTTTTTGACTTTGACCCTTTCATAATTGATAAAAAAACTGAGGAACAAAATGAGGATGAGAAAACATTTTTCAAGATTAGAGAATGGCTCAGTTGTAAACCAGGGACCAGAACCGAGATATTCTGCCTCCCACTTTGCAAAAGCATTGTTGCCTTCTCAATCAAGTGCTTAATAAGGAATAAAAATCTAATGAGTTTCAAGTTCAACTCCTGTGAAAAATGTTGTGTATATTACTATTTCCTTTGAGTTTGTCATTTTTGACTGAATGCAACCATCTCTTTTTATTAACTGTTCTTTCCCTCATACCCCAGACATCCAGTTTTTGACGTTTTCCCTGTGAGAAGTTTGTTCTCTTAAGTTGCCTCCTAGACATATTTTGTAGTCAGGTCCTATTTACCTAAGGAAAAACTTCTGCAGACAGAACACAGTAAAGAACAGGGAGTTAAAATAAATAGATAGATAGATAGATAGATAGATAGATAGATAGATAGATAGATAGAAAGAAAAAAGGCCTAGCTAAAATTCTACTGTGTCCAATAATTAGATATTTTGCTCTTTACTCCTCTGAGAACTGCCTTCCTGTTCCCACTGAGACTTCTGACTTTGGTTTGTTCTTAGTATGAAATCAAAAGCTTGTTAGCTGCTTTTCTGATAATGCAAATCAGAAAGCAGTAGTAGGAATTCTTCTAGAGATAGAAACTGAGAGTAGTATTTTATAGGTGACAGCTTCATAGTGAGGGAGAAGACACAATATAAAAGGATACCCAAGAATCATTAACATTCTCATCTCAGGTTTGGCTTAGGGACCTTGCATTCTGTAGACCCTCAGGTGACTGCATGTCCCAGTATAGACATACTAACCCTAATGAGATCCTGAGTCAGAAGAGGTGGTTTAAAGGAGAGAAATGGATATTTAAAAAGAACTCTGTCCAACATGATTATCGTAATAAGAAACACAATTTTATGAGTGCTTAATATGTGTTATTACACATACTGTAAATGGTTTGCTCCTTTATTTTAATCTTCACAATGCATAGAAATTATCCTCATTTACAGATATGTAAGGAAGTTAAATAACTTGCCATAGGTCACATAACTATTAAGTGACAAAGGTAAGTTTAACTGGGAGATTAATTTACGTGAGCATCACGTGATCCACAATTCCACCTAGTTTGAAGCATTACTACATTTGTCTGGGGAATAAACAACTTCTCAAAGTTAGAATGCAGGAGAATCTGGTACATATTTTATATAGTGTTATAGTGTTAGTTTTATATAGTGTTTCACTAAAACAAAACTTTTGGGTGAATAATACTATATATTTTGTGTAAATTATTTTGTTCTTAAAGTCTAATGAAGCCTAAAGCCAGGGCAAGTCGTACCCCCATTCTAAATACACGAAACAGTAAAAGACCTTGCTGATGGTCTCAGAGGTAGGAAATAATAAAGTTGAGTCTAGAAGCCAGGTTTTCAGATATTTAGGCTGTTTCTGTGATACCACGTTTTTACTTATTGCTGTTTTACACAAAAGTTATATAAATAATAATTATACTCTTAAATAATATTTACATTTGTAAAAGCTATTAATTACTCAATTTTCACTGCATCCAATAAATAACAGTGCAATTCAAACTAAGGGTTGAATTATGTCAAAAATAAATTTAGAAATAAATAACAGAAAATAGTTAAAATGGTTGCTATTATTTGTAGGTCAGGATTTTTAAAATTTTGAGAAATTACTTGACAGTCAATCAAAACACTGTAAAGCCTCAGTTTATGCTAGAAGCGTATCAGTTTTGTTTTAAATGTGCTTATTGAGTTCTTTTAGGAGTGATAAATTTATAGATATAACATTAAGAAATGTCTTAATGATCAAAAGAGAAAAACTTGACGGAAATTTGTTCAGATTCCCTGTATACTTCCTTGGCAATGAAAAATATGTAGAAATCTTAGCTTTAAAATCTTGTAAGAAGAAGGGCCTGCAGCCCGGCACTTTGTGGTATTATGTAGACCTGCATGTCACAGGACCTGAGCTCAAATTCTCTCTTCCTGGGAGATTAGCAGGGACGCCACACAGCTTAGCCAAACTTATTAAATACAGTATTGTCCCAAGCGCATTGCACAGTGAACTGTGTCGGGCACATGTTGCTTAGGGTTTGTTTTCAGTGAGTAAGCTATCTTACCTTTTTGCTTTTAATGTCTGTTTTTTGAATTGTTTACTTAGTGTCCATCGTGAACTTTTAAAAAGAACTTTGGACTTTAAAAAAATACTTTTCTACATACAATTTTTCTTATAGATTCTGACAGCCCTTCTATTTCTGTATCAAAAGTTCGTGTATAGTACTCTATTTACTTTAATCTGGCATGTAGCAAAAGCTTATTTAGATGAGTTGGGTTTTCAGATCAAACGTTCTTCTACATGTTAGTTTAGGAGCAGATTTTTAGTCACCTTAACTTGAGGAAAATTAATTTGCAGTTACGGTGTTCTAGAAGGAAGCAGGATCGTCCATCACTCACTCATCATTGTGTCTGAAGGCCTGAGCATGTGTGTACATAATTCCATAGATCCCATCGTGCATCTTTACATGTCTTTAGCTTGAACTCTCTCTAGTTTAAGTGAATTATTTCTAGAATGGGTTGTCTCTTCCTGCTTTGTCCTTTTCTTAGTGATGTTTTCCTTAGCATTTACCCCTCCTCACCTTCTAAGCACTGACGCCCCTCCAGGGCAGCTGCAAGGAGGACACTGAAGGCTCTGCATAGTCTCTCATGGGAAAGTCAGACTGACTCTCACTCAGAATCTGTTTTCCCAAAACTGGCACTTTATTTTCTGGTATATTAGAAGCAGTGAGTTAAATAAAAGTGGCAAAAGTGAGTTTGTAGTTAAGGAGCTACAGTAGGTCTTTCTGGGAACATTTGGAAGGGGGTACTAGAACAGAAATCACCCTATTTTGGATACTTACTCATATCCTACTTTATAAACAAATAGTGTATTATAAGAGGAGTATGATCTGTTTTAGTTTTTATATGCCCTGGATTTTTTCTCTTTTAGTGAGTCTGGTTATAATAAAATATAAGAACTAAATATTGCAGCTTGAGATACATGGAAGTCCCCTCTCTCCTCTGGCTTTACAACTTTGCTTAGTGAATTTTAGATGCACTTAAAACTTCAGCTTTAGTTTTAATGTCAGAAATATATTGTTTTAGACTTTGTGATTGAAAAAATGTTTACAAAGAGTGTAATTAAAACGGGTTTTTCTCTTAATTTGGGTACTAAAATATGTTAAATTCTTCTCAAAATCTTAATTTAAATATCTTTAAAAAAGAAATTTCTCTCTTCTTCCCCCCCACCCCCACCTTCCTTTTTTTTCCCCTCCCACCCAGGTTCGAATGGCTTTAAAAAAGGCTGAAAAAGAATTTGAATTCAGAAGCAGCTGGTCTGTTCCAGATGCACTTCAAAAATGGCTTCAATTAACACATGAAGTAGAAGTACAGTACTATAATATCAAAAGACAAAATGCTGAAATGCAGTTAGCTATTGCTAAGGATGAGGTACTCTATTTCAAAACTTATTAAATTTCTAGAAGGATTAACTAGTTGGAATACAAGGATATGAATAAATTTTTATTATTGCAGTTTCTTTTCTTGAGCTGGAACTTACTGCCTAAATTGATCCTCATGATCATAAGTTGTAAAGTAAAATTACTTAGCGAGGTGTATACCTTTTGGAATGACCTGTCATTTAAAAATCATCCCTGTTATCATTATAATAAACATTTTATACAGAGCTTTTCTCCTCTAGGTTGCTGCTTCATATCTGATTTAGGTTAGTAGTTTAGAAATTAATGTCCAACTTCATTAAATTGTGTGAAATAAGATTAAGTCTTAATCTGATTTGTAGCAAAAAAAAAAAGCTTAGTTCACTCACTAACACCTCTGTTGCAGTAAGATATAATGCTATTTGGTTAGTTTTAGAAAATTCAGGCCTTTCTGAACCACAGAAATAAGAGAAAAATTTTCTAGAACAAAATTTTGAATCATATTGTTTAGGTTGGGAAAGCATGTTTTTTTCTTTCATCTATTTTCTTTTCATTTTTGGAAAATAGGGCTATATATTGGGTAATAATTTTTTACTGATTTTTAAAAAAGATTTTATTTATTTATCTTTAGAGAGGAAGGAAAGGAGAGAGGGAGGGAAATATCAATGTGTGGTTGCCTCTCATGCATCCCCTGCTGGGAACTGGCCTGCAACGCAGGCATGTGCCCTGACTGGGAATCGAACTGCGATCCTTTGGTTCGCAGCCCATGTTCAATCCACTGAGCTACACCAGCCAGGGCTGATTTTTTTATTATTAATGTATTCAAAACAAAATAAACTTTATTAGCATGTGTGTTTTTTTTCCAAAACTACCCTTACTTTTTTCTCCTTTGCTTTCTAGGCAGAGAAAATTAAAAAGAAGAGAAGCACAGTCTTTGGGACTCTGCATGTCGCACACAGCTCCTCCTTAGATGAGGTGGACCACAAAATTCTGGAGGCGAAGTAAGACACTGTTTCAGCTCTTTGTTTATTTTCACTGAGTTGAAGTAGGTCATTTGTAGACCACTTGTGTTTTAATTTGTCATTTGGTCATGTATATATAATTACATAATTTATACTAATTCTGAGAATGCATAATTTCTTCTTGAAATTAACTAATTGCCATGGTCTGTTCATGTAGTTGCCCTTTTTCAGTGCCATATTAAAGACTGTTTCAAATAACACATAATTCCTATATTGACTTTTTCAGGAAAGCTCTTTCCGAGTTGACAACTTGTTTACGAGAACGACTTTTTCGCTGGCAACAGATTGAGAAGATCTGTGGCTTCCAAATAGCCCATAACTCGGGACTGCCCAGCCTGACCTCTTCCCTTTATTCCGATCACAGCTGGGTGGTGATGCCCAGAGTCTCCATTCCACCCTATCCAATTGCTGGAGGAGTCGATGACTTAGATGAAGATACACCCCCAATAGTGTCACAGTTTCCTGGTAAGTAATGAGTTCAAAAAAGAGAGTTGGTATAGTTTTTAAAGTAACTTTATAGCATGCCATTTATGGAGCATTTACTTTGAAGTCTGTGATAAAAATTTTGCTCATTCTTTATTTTCTCCTTTCGTTGTTAACTTGTATTTACTGTTTGATAACAGTATATGAGGGGTGTGTGTGTGAAATACATCATATGTACTAAATCATTTGTATGAATGAAGTGCTGAGCTTTGAGGGGAAACATTCTTTCAAATAGCAGCTTAATCCTACAGTAGAAAGTAAAAATTAGGGGAAGATCTTGGAAACCTGAGTTCCACTCCTGGCTTTGCCACTCACCAACTGTGTTGTGTGACTTTGAGCCAATCTGTGGTTTATGTTAAATTGAGTTGATTTTCACAATAGGAAAGATTTTTAGTATTTCGTTTTGCTTTTCTGATTCTGTCCTTTTATTGAAAGAATATTAACTCATAAGCACTGAATCACTTTGTCTTTGCACAAAGTTAAACTGTGTTTATGTTTAGAAAATCTTACATATCTTTTTGTTATCAGAAAGTGGAGCTCCTCCCAAAGGCAGTTTTAATATGTACAATTTCATTGTTATGCTCTAGTCTGAAATGTCTTACATGGTAAAGAGTACATTTTGGTAGGAAAGCAAAATTTAAATATTTTAGATTTTATTAATAAATTTTAGAATTTATTAATAAATATTTGGACTTTTTGCAAAGTTAGAGATTTTGAATTTGAAGTGGTGCATTTCATGTATTAGAAATCATTTGAAAAATTCTTTATCTTTATTATTAGCTTGCCTGATGTGTTTCCCAATATTTCTGACCTTTTTGAAGCAGTGTAGATAGAACAGGAGTCCAAAGAATGGAGAGCAGAAGTTAATCATTGATTGATTGAAGATTTGCATGGAAATTTTAGCCTTTGAGACAAATCATGATATATGAGCATTTTTCAGTTTGAGTTTTTCTATTCAATTGTTACACCTTTTCTGAAGTTATGGTTTAGAAGAGGTTCTAGTTTTTAAAACAATTTTATGAAAGAAAACTCTAAATTTTCAAATAAATAGTCGGTGACTTTGTGCTTATGTTCATTTCTGTGGTGTTAATTCTGTGGTTTAATGACAGGCAGATAATGCAGGCAGATTGGGGAGGCCCTAAACTCTTGGAAGAGAGAGGTGGAGAGGAAAGACGGCAAATGCAATGAATACTGAGAGTGTGTGACCTCACTCAGTGTACTGGCCCTGTGCTGCAAGATAGCAATGTTTGTGTGTAAGGTAGTTCTTTTATCTAGGTCTGAACCAGCTCTGCTGTTTGAATGTTGTGTTTATTTGAATTATATACCCTGAGCTTGCCAAATGCAACACTGGTTCATAGGTATATAATGTTATTTGAAAACTATAGCTTTTTAAAGTTGCATACATAGAATACATAATTATACAATATCAGAAGTGTACATGAAGATGTATTCCCTAAATTAACCAGGTTTTTTCTTTGCCTTTTGTTTTTTCAAGTACTTTTTATGGGGGGCAAGGGGGTTGGAGATATTTTATATATGTACATTAAATGTGAATAATTATCTTAAGTGATTGTGATATAGAAATTTGACCTTTTAAATACTAAAAAGTACAAGAGTTGATTTTAAATTTAATGTGTTGTTTTAGAAATGCTGGGATCAAATTTATTATCTTGGAAAAATAACTCAATGCCAAAGATTATACTTTGAGAGCTCTGCCTCCACCCAGTGGCACAACAGTGGTGCTCCACTCACTGAGCTGTAAAAGCGTGATCCCTGGGCCTGATACAGAAAAGTTCTTGGCATTAGGATGAGGATCTAAAGTAGGATGAAGGCTCTTCATTATATACTCTCCTGAACAGTTTTAAATTTGTACCATGGGTATGTAAATTGTGTAAGTGTGAAATAATGACAAGGAACCATACCTGTGGTATGTTAAGAGCACAGTAAGATTGTAAAACTATATATACATAACATAATATTGTGTGTTTAATTATTTGAAGCAGAAAAAGACGCAAGATATAATCAAAGGTTAGCCATGTGTGGGTAGAAGAGCAGATGATAGTTTGTTTTCCTATTGATACTTTTACGGTACTGCTAAAAATTCACAGTAGGAATGTAGTAACAATTTATTTAAAATTTCTTATTCCAAAGCCTTTTAGATATTCCTAAAAATAATATGATCACCTACAACAAAGTAGACTTTTTTTTCAAAAGGGGGTTTATTTTATTTATATTATTTGATTGATTGATTGATTGATTGATTGATTTAAGAGAGAGAAACAGACAAACCAATATGAGAGAGAAACATCCATTGGTTGCCTCCCATATGCACCCTGACCCAGGATGAACCCGCAGCCTTACGGAGTATGGAAAGATGCTCCGAACAACTGAGCCACTTGGCCAGAGCAAAGACAGATTTTAGCATTCTGCTTTGCTCATCTCTCTTTCTTTTTTTAAAAAAGTATATTTTATTGATTATGCTATTACAGTTGTCCCATTCCCCCCCCCCCTTTATTCCCCTCTGCCCTGCACACCGCTTCCACCCACATTCCCCCCCCTTTAGTTCATGTCCATGGGTCATACATATAAGTTCTTAGGCTTCTCCATTTCCTATACTATTTTTCACCTCCCCCTGTTTATTTTCTACCTACCATTTATGCTTCTTATTCTCTGTACCTTTTCCTCCTCTCCTCCCCTCCCACTGCCCTGTTGATAACCCTCAATGTGATCTCCATTTCTGTGATTCTGTTCCTGTTCTAGTTTGCTTAGTTTGCTTTTGTTCTTGTTTTAGGTGTGGTTGTTAATAACTGAGTTTGCTGTCCTTTTACTGTTCATATTTTTTATCTTCTTTTTTCTTAGATAAGTCCCTTTAACATTTCATATAATAAGGGCTTGGTGATGATGAACTCCTTGAACTTGACCTTATCTGAGAAGCACTTTATCTGCCCTTCCATTTTAAATGAAAGCTTTGCTGGATAGAGTAATCTTGGATGTAGGTCCTTGCCTTTCATGACTTGGAATAGTTCTTTCCAGCCCCTTGCCTGTAAGGTCTCTTTTGAGAAATCGGCTGACAGCCTGATGGGAACTCTTTTGTAGGTAACTGTCTTCTTTTCTGTTGCTGCTTCTAAGAGTCTCTCCTTATTTTTAATCTTGGATAATGTAATTATGATGTACCTTGGTGTCTTCCTCCTTGGGTCCACCTTCTTTGGGACTCTATGAGCTTCCTGGACTTCCTGGAAGTCTGTTTCCTTCACCAGATTGGGGAAGTTCTCCTTCATTATTTTTTCAAATAAGTTTTCAATTCATTGCTCTTCCACTTCTCCTTCTGGTACCCCTATAATTCAGATGTTGGAACATTTAAAGATGTCCTGGAGGTTCCTAAGCCTCTCCTCATTTTTTTGAATTCTTGTTTCTTCATTCTTTACTGGTTGAATGTTTCTTTCTTCCTTCTGGCCCACTCCATTGATTTGAGTCCCAATTTCCTTCCCATCACTATTGGTTCCCTGTGCATTTTCCTTTATTTCACTTAGCCGTAGCCTTAATTTTTTCATCTAAATTGTGACCAAATTCAACCAATTCTGTGAGCATACTGATTGCCAGTGTTTTGAACTCTGCATCTGATAGGTTGGCTATCTCTTTGTCACTTAGTTGTATTTTTTCTGGAGCTTTGATCTGTTCTTTTATTTGGGCCATTTTTTTTGTCTTGCTGTGCCTGCTAGGTGTAAGGGGCGGAGCCTTAGGTACTCACCAGGGTGGGACAACCCAGTAGCTGCATTGTGGAGGTCTGTGGGGGCGGGGTCCGAGAGGGAACAATGGTGCTTGTTCTGCTCTCTGCCAGATTTCAGTCACTTACCCCATTTCCCAGAAGCAAAGTGGGCCCTTCTGGTGCTGATTCCCGGATGAGTGGGTTTGTGTACTTTCTAGGACCCTGTGGGTTTCTCCAATGAACCCTCCTGTGAGGCTGGGAATTTCCCCCGAACGTCAACCCCCACAGGTGTTTTCTATCAGGTGTTTGAGGCTTTATTTTCCAAGCTGGGACCCTGGGTTGCTAGGTCTGTCTTGCTCCCCAGGTGTTCCTCCCGGTTTATCTGCTCGTGAATGTGGGACTGCCCGCTCCACCAGCCGCCGCCTTGCCCGTCCACCAGCCACTACCTTGCCAGCCAGCCGCAGCCTTGCCTGCCCTGCTCCACAATCCACCGCTTCACTGGGTCCGCCAGCCACCGCCTTGCCCGCCCCGGTCCTCCACCGCCGCTTTGCCGCAACCCGTCTCCGCCCGGCGACCCGTCTCCGTCCCTCCTACCGGTCTGGATGGATGTTTCTTCTTTAACTCCTTGGTTGTTGGACTTCCGTATAGTTCGATTTTGTCATTTCTGGTTGTTCTTTGTTTTTAAATTAAATTATTGTTCTTTCGGTTGTACAAGGAGGCACAGTGTGTCTACCTATGCCTCCAACTTGGCCGGAAGTTGTTCATCTCTTTTTATTGAAATAAACCATTATAGCTGTAGCTGAACCCGATCACCTCCCTTTCCCACTCTTTGAAATTTGTTTATCATTCTAAACCTGTTGTACTTTTATTACATGCAGATATATCCATAAGCAGTAAATATAATTGTTATTTATTTAAAAGTTTACATAGATGTTATTGTTTTGCAACTTTTTTGCTTAAAACTATATTTTAGAAATTTTCCTTATTTATACATAGATTATTTAAATTCACAGTAATTGTTTAATATGAGTTAACCACAGTATATTTATTGTGATAATAAACCATAGTTTATCCCTTTTTCTGCTAAGATAGGTTCTTTCTACTTCTTTGTCCTTATAAAATAATGCTATAATGAACATCTTTATGTTTTTCTCCATGAGCATAGCTTTGAGAGTTTCTCTGCGTGGACACCTAGAAATGGATTTGTTGGAAGGGTACCCCTTACTAGTCATTGCCAAGTTGCTCTCAAAGTGGTTCTGTCCCTTTACATACTCACCATATGAGTGCCTGTCTTCTTATATCCTTACCAGTACTTGGAGTGCTCTGATTTATTTTGTAACTGGAATGGATGGTATCTGATACCTTATTAAAATTTTTTATGTCCTTGACGACGACTGCAATTGAGTACCATATCATTTATTGGCATTTGTTCAGATTTCTTCCAGAGTTGCTTGTACCTGCTTTAGAATTCCCTCCAAGGTTTCTTTCTGATCTGGAAGAGTTTTTAAAAATGTCTCCTGATTATTCTCTAGATTAAAGATGCCTTCTCCTTGGCTTTGGCTTTTCTTTTACTGTGCTGTTATTTATTTTCTTTTTTAATCATGCGAATTAAAAAATTTAATGACAAATTTATTAATATGATTTGTACTTTTTATGTCTTTTTCAGAAGGTGACAGATTATTGTTTGCTGTCTTAAAAGTTTAAGTTTTGTTTTCATCCCTTGATCTTTTAATTCACCTGGAAGTTAGTTTTGTTTATATTGTGAGGCAGGACTCTAAATATATTGATGTCTAGAGAAAGAGTTGTCCAGACTCATTTCTTGCCACTTCTCTCCATAGATACATACATAAATGCTTCCAGGATCTCCATTTTCTATCATTGGTCTCATTCTGCTTTAGTTGCTATTTATAGCTTTATAGTAAGTATTGAAGTTTGGTAGGTCAAAAGCTTTATTTATTATTCAAATTCAGAATTGCTACTCTTGGCCATTTTATGATCAGCTTATGGTATTCTATGAAAATTCTGTTGATCTTTTACTGGAATTTCTTTGAAATTACTGATTGTTCAGGAGATAGATGTTATTTATAAATACCATTTGAGACCTACTTTTATATCTTTGAGTAAAGTTCATAATTTTCTCAGTTATAGTTCTTGCATATCTTTTTTAAAAGATTAATTTCTAGGTACTTACAGTTTGTAGTTGATGTATAGGGAAATGTTGTTGATTTGGGTGTGCTGATCTTATATTCAGAAACACTGAGTTCTCTTATGAGAGTCTTTTGGATTTTTTTTGTATAGACAATAACAGTGCGCCCCCCACCCCCCGGCCCTGCGCCCCCTGGCCAGGCCTTATGGCTTTCCACCCTATTGTTCCGTGTAAGGCCTCCAGTAAATGGCTGAATACAAGTGGAGATTGCAGGCAGTAGTTATTACCAATTTGACTTCAAAGAGAATGCTTCCAATATTTCATCATGAAGTATGATTTTTTTTTTTGCTTTACATTTTTGGTAAATGGCTTTTAAGTTAAAAAAATTTAATTTTAATTTCTATTTTGCTAAGAGTAATTTTTCTTTTAAATCAATGGATGTTAAATTTTACCAACTTCTTTTTCTGCATAATTTAAAATTAGCATTTACTTTAGTTTTTCTTTTTTCTGTTCATTTTTAACCTGTTTATTTAAAGATGCAAAAACCCTAAATAAAATAATATAGCAAACCAAATCCAATCTGTTATAAAAACAGTATATTGTGACAAAGATTTATAATAATTTCTTTTAAATGTCAGTGAAACTATTTTTGTCACAATGTACTGTTTTTATAATAAATTGGATTTGGTTTGCTATATTATTTTATTCAGGGTTTTTGCATCTTTAATCATACATTAGGTTAGCCAATAGTTTCCCTTTCCCACACTCTTTATTTTGGTACCAAGTTTATAACTAGCATCACAGAGTAACTCAAAGAGTACTCCTGTTTCTCCATTCCATTCTTTCCTCCTCTTAAATAGAGGTTGTACAATGCAGTGGTGAAGGATGTGAGCTCTGGACCAAGATTGCTTAGATTCGAATCTTTCCTCCACCACTTCTGTGTATTGCATCCCCCCTCCACCTCATAGGTTAATATCGTCAAGTATTTTGTTTCAAGTATCCCGTAAAATAGTCATTATTTTTTATTTGTATAACTTTTTGGGAGGCACTCTCTCTGAGTCTCTATAAAATATAACTCACCTTGTGTAGTTCTTTTGTAATTTAATTCAAATAACAGCTGTAAAATACTTAAAGAGACCCTGGTCCATAATAATACCCAATAAATGTTTTGATTTTTTTAAAAGATTCTATTTATTTATTTTTAGAGAGATGGGAAGGGAAGGAGAGAGAGGGAGAGAAACTTCAGTGTGTGGTTGCCTGTTAATGTGCCCCCTCACTGGGGACCTGGCCTGCAACCTAGGCATGTGCCCTGACTGGGAATCGAACCAGTGACCCTTTGGTTCGTAGCCCGCGCTCAATCCACTGAGCTATACCAGTCAGGACTGTTTTGAATTTTTTATTCTATACTCTGATATAGTGTGAGATATGGATTATTAGTTCTTTGAGGATTTTGAAGAAATTGCCCATAAATTGAACTTGAGGTGTATGTGTTGTGTATGTTTTGGCAGGGAAGAAGGGAACAGATTTTTAACTATTGATTCAGCTTTTTCTAATAGGTGAAAGTCCAGTTTTGTTAAAGTTATGTGTTTCTACCCCTGGCTGGTGTGGCTCAGTGGATTGAGTGCTGGCCTACAAACCAAAGGGTCACTGCTTTGATTCTCAGTCAGGGCAGATAATCTGGTTGCAGGCCAGGCCCCCAGTGAGGGGGCACGTAAGAGGCAACCACACACTGATGTTTCTCTCCCTCTCTCTCCTTCCTTTCCCCTCTTCTGAAAATAAGTAAATAAAATCTTTAAAAATATTATGTGTTTCTAAAATATTGTTTATTTATTTGAGTTTTAAAATTTGTTGACTCGAAGTTGTTCATAGTATTAAAAAATTTTTTTATTTAAAGATTTTATTTATTTATTTTTAGACAGAGGAGAAGGCAGATAGAAAGAGAGGGAGAGAAACGCCAGTGTGTGGTTGTCTCTCACACGCCCCCTACTAGGGACCTGGCCCACCACCTAGGCATGTGCCCTGACTGGAAATCGAACCAGCGACCCTTTCATTCACAGGCCCACCCTCAACCCACTGAGCTATACCAGCCAGGGCCATAGTATTTTATATGATTTTTAAAATCTCACTTATATCTTTAAATCTCCTTTTCATTTGCCTTCCCTTGATTAATTTGGCATCATTTGTCTATTTCACTATTTCATTCCTCAAAGAACTAGCTATTGGATTTTTTAATATCCTCTATTTATTTCTTGTCTTTTATTTTCTTTATTAGAACTTTTTTGTTTAATATTTAGACAAGTAGCTTATGAATTTTTAATTCTCCTTTTTTCCTTAATGTATGATTTTATGGCTATGAACTTTCCTTTAAGAACCACTTTAACTGTTGCCTTCTCCTGATTTCCTGACCTATTTCCTGATTCTCATGTTTATGGTGTATTACTTATTGTATTACATTTCTCAAAAAGAATAAGTGGAACAAGAATAGAACAAGACAGAACTTTGAAGAACTCCAGCAGTTAAGGGGCAGGTAAAGGAAAAGGTGAGAATGTGGTTAGAGAAGTCAAGGAAAGAACAGAGTAATCATCAGCGTCAATGGCAATACAGACTGGTGCAGCCACTGTGGAAAACAGTATGAAATTTCCTTAGAAAATTTAAAGATGGAACTTCCTTATGACCCAGAGACTCCACTGCTGGGAATACACCCTGAGAATCTTGAAACACCAATTAAAAAGAACTTATGCACCCTTATGTTCATAGCAGTGCTATTTACAATAGCTGAGTGCTGGAAACAGCCCAGGTGTCCATCAGTAGATGAGGGGATGAAAAAGCTGTGGTACATTTACAGAGTGGAATACTACACAGCAGAGAGAGAGAAGGAACTCCTACCTATTGCGACAGCATGGATGGAACTGGAGACTGTTATTCAAATTGGAATAAGCCAATCGGTGAAAGACAAATACCATACGACCTCACTTAAAACCGGAATCTAATGAACAAAATAAACTAATGAGAAAAATAGCACCGGAAACATGGAACAGACTGATAGTGTAGGAGAGGAGAAGGGAGTGGGGAGTGGTGGAAGGAAGGGGAGAGATACGTCGAAGAACGTGACTCATGGACATGGACAACGGAGAGGGGGCTGACTGTGGGCTAGAGGGGTGTGCTGGGTGGAGGGGGCAAAGGGGAAGAAAATCGGACACCTGTAATGGAATGAACAATAAAAATAATAATGTCAAGTGTGCTGATCAAAGAAAGATTGAGATATTCATAGAATCAAGTTATGACTTTGTTGAGAATAGTTGCAGTGAAGTTGTATATAAGCACTTCACAATTTCTTTGAGGAATGAGTGAAGAAGTAGTAGAAAATGTAAATAATTTTTTTTAGATAATTTAAAAGATTTTTTTAGTGGAGAAAATAGATAATTCTATTTCATAAAAGGGAAGAGATGTATGTCCACTAAAAATCCATCTGAGGGTGGAGGAGAGGTTTTTGGTTGCTATTATATATCTGTTTTGTTTTAGGCGTTTTTTTTTTTTTTTTTTTAGCGTTGATTTTTAAATGCTTATGGGAAATAAAAAGGGAGAAGATGAAAATAACTGCAACAGAAGGGATAGCCAACAGAGTTTTGTGCTTGGGGTGGAGAATGGGGCAGATAAATGGAAGGAACATAGTATGTGACTGATAGAGGTAGAAATGTGGTCAGAATCTGTCTAATGCCTTGATTTGTAATTTCAAAAATGGAGCAGTTTTAAATGATGGGACAAGGCATAAGAGTGGGTAGCGGAGTAGAGTAGAAGTAAACATCTGGTGAGAAGAGATGAAAACCATCATTAGTTAAGGTGTTGGTTATGTGTTACAAATGAAATTGCTCACATTGATGAAAGGTTGGATGAATTGGTAAGAGCATGACCAGGGAGTGACCAGTGAAGTGCAGATGGAATATTCACTAGCTTACCACAGTTAGCTTCAGAAGGAGTACGTTTTATACAAGAGCGTAGGAGTGAGGGTTTACAGACAGTGCGGGGTAGTGAGAAGGCCACTGGCCTGACATTCTGATGCTGCAGTCTATGGGACACACAAGCATGGACAGCTTCAGCTTGAGAAGGTCGTTCTTAGGAGAGCTATGCTTCAGTTAAAGCAAGGAAGCGGAAGGACCATTCAGTGAAGATAATAGCATTAAGGGAAATGTGTGTGCTGGAGTCTAGACTTAGACTAGTATCAGAAAGAAGATAACCTAAATTCCACGGTGGTAACCGTAGTTCCGCAATGACCAGTGTTCAGGAAACAAGTTTGGGACTCTGCCTAAGGAGCTGTAAGACTGTGTATTTCATATTTCAATGATCCTTGTTTTAAAACTTCCTGAAATTAAAACCAGTTTCACTATCTCAAGAAATATCCATTGACAAATCCAACCTATTTTTTACTAATAATTTTCTTCTTTTAATGTTAAAGTTTATTTTGCAACAAAGTGCAAATTTCTTATAAATATATTAATTTTTAATCTTGATGATTTGTTATCTTGGGTAGATTTTTAAATCTTGGTTAGTAGTGTCAGATTTTGTATTAAAGCCTCATTTGTTTATATTCATTTCTGTTTAATTTTAGACCTGCTTTAATTTTTGTTATATTTTATTTTTTACTTCTTAATTTTCCTGAGGAGCAGTGAAGGTGATGGAGGATGGTAATGGTTCAGTTGCTTACTTCAGTAAAGGTAGATTAAATCGTTATGTATTAGTAACATTAATTTTCTTGTGTGTCTTTATAATGTGCATAAAGGAGCATTGGATTTTATGAGCCGTTCTGTTTCTTTGTGTTTGGTTTTCAGGGACCATGGCTAAACCTGCTGGATCATTAGGCAGAAGCAGTAGCTTGTGTCGCTCTCGCCGCAGCATTGTGCCAGCCTCGCCGCAGTCCTCGCGTGCTCAGCTCCCTGCACATACTCCTCAACCGTCACACACTCGGCTTGTCCACCATGCTCAGCTCACACAGCACTCGTTGACTTCTGATCCAGACATCCTCTCAGTGTCAAGTTGCCCCGTTCTGTATCGAAGTGATGAGGAGGAGGAGGCCATTTACTTCTCTGCTGAAAAGCAATGGTATTGGCGGTGAACAAACTGTAGTATCTGTTGACTGGGTGTATTGGAGGTGGGAGTGGGGTGGGCAGGAGTGGTGTGCAACACCCAGTTTTAGCGCTCAGTTCTGTATGCCTGAGTCCTAGCTGGGTATGACTGGGCTTTCTGCCCAGGGTCCGACAAGGCTGAAATCAAGGTATTGGCTGAGCTTTGCTCTTATCTGCAGCCTCAGCCTCTTTAAAGCTCAGTTGGTTGTGGAAGAATTCAGTTTCTTGGGGCTATATCACCAAGGTCCAGGTTCCCATGCTTGTTTTCAGCCAGGGGCTACTCTCAGTTCTTAGGGGCCACTCACTATTCCTTGCTACATGTGACTTCCATCTTCAGAGTCAGCAACAGAGAATTTCCCTTCTGTCAAATCTTTCCTTTGCTTTGAATCTCTGACATCCTCTATATCTGATCTCTAGGCCCAAATTTAAAAGGTTCATCTGGATAGTAATCCCTCTCTATTAAGAGACTGGTTTGGGGCCTTAATTGCATCTGCAAAATCCCTTCTAGATTAGTGTTTGAAAAACTGACTGGGAGAACATGTCTGTGTACCAGGGCTGGGAATTTGGGGACCATGTTAGAATTCTGCTCACTGCAGACACAGGTAGATACTTTGAGATCCAGCCTTAGAAGGGCCATAGCACACAGTTGACTCAAGTTGCCAAATATAAACTTGTCTTATGAACAGTTTTATATGTAAAATACACTTTCATATAAAAGCTTGAGCTTAAATATATTTAAGCACAAAGAAACATTAAATATGACAAGCTGAGTTTTTAAAATATTTGTTGTCAGTTAATGGTTTATTGTTATGTGCTAGAAAACAAGAAGTATCAGAAGCCAAAGGTTTAAGAAAATATGGGGAACTTCAAGGAGGAATTTATATTCGTGGTAGCTTTTTTTCTATAAAATGGTTATGGTAGCAGGGTATTCTAGCCCAGCTGAAGGACCCCACTCCTCCATGAAACTTGTTGCTATGGAGAGTCTTTCTGAACCACTGTCCTCCTTTGAAACAGTGTGGTACTGACAGGAGAACTGGTGTTAGTTTCTGATTTTGCCACCTAATAGCCGTGTAGCCCTAAAGTCTTACTGTCCTTGTATGAGAAGCAAAAGTAGGTGAAATGGGCTGGATCCTCTCCATGTTCCTGTGTAGCTCTATGTCATGTGATTCTTTAGTCAATGTCACCATCAAATAATTTTTTTTACATTCATAATTGTTTCACATACTAGCGAAAGTAAATTTTATGATCAGCAAGTGATCATAATTATAGCACATTTCTAAAATGGTAGTCCACATTTTGTATTCTCATTGCAATTGGAGAATTTGCGGCAGCTTTGCTTGGTTAGTATTTTATGATTCGCTATTTTATGTAAACTATAGTCACCAACAAGATGGCTTTACTGGCAAAACTAATTTTGTGTGGCTTATGGAAATTAGTAGGAAAACTCCAGAGCTCTGCTTCCCAATAGAATTCTTTCAGCTGATGGAAGTTTTCAGGTCTCATTTCATATTCAGGTCTCATGTCACAAATTCATAGCTAGCTCAGAAATATGAGAAGAATTTGGAGTTAAAAATTTTTCCTCTTCTCTGTTTCAGTCTTCTAAGTGTTGAAGCACTAGAAGCTTACAGAATAATAATAATAAAAAAATGTATTCTTGACCAATATTTTGTGTCCTACGCATTATGCACATAGATGCTCATTTAAACCTCACATGAGTCATCTCGTTACATATGCATTAAACTTACATGAGTTCAGCTTCACATCACTGTGGGGAAAAAGGAAATAGAAAAATAACATAAATGGTACACAGAGTTAAATTCAACATACCAAAGACTATATGCTCTAGAAAACATGGGAGATTTTAGGGTGCACTATACCTGTGCTCCAGATCTGAGTAGTTAGGCAGAAGATGCAGCACTTTAGATTATTTGTTTTGTAATTAGAATGTTAGAACCAGAAGTATTAATAGAGAGTAATAGAGTTTTCCTAACTTTTACAGGAAAATTAAGACCTGCTTAAATTAAGTGAGTTGCCCAAGATTGTACAGCTGATTAGTGAACAGGACAATTTTCCTAATGTAAATTGGTATTCTCTTCACACGTTATTTAGAACTTCCAGACTAGTTTTTGAAAATTTCACACAGAGCAGCCAAACCATGTAGCAAAAATAGTAGTTAAATTAATAAAATAGTAACTAATCAGCTTCTGGCTCTGGAAGCTAGAACAGCTTCAGGGAACAATGATATACATGAGGTCTGTCTGGGAAAAGTCCAGCCATTGATAATATAATGAGAATGATTTGCAACATCAACATAACCTGGCAGCCAAGGAGAATGGACTGGAATCAACGATGACTTCACTGTAGTGGTCAGTGGTATGTGTCTTTGAGTGAGCATGTATACTGTGCAGACAGACGTCACATTCAAAATGAGCAAGTAGAGCAATGAATCTGCATCACATTTTGCATTAAGCTTGACCATTCCTCCCTGGAAGCTATTTGAATGAATCAGAAGGCTGCAGCTATGGGCAACTGGTGATTGACAGCTTTATCACAACAACACGCCTGCTCATGCATCATGTCTCCTGCAGTTTTTTGACAAAACATCAAATCACCCAAGTGACTTAGTCTCCCTACAGCCCAGATTTGGCACCCTCCAACTTATGGCTTTTCCCAAAACATTACCTTTGAAAGGGAAGAGATTCCAGACCATCAGTGAGATTCAGGAAAATATGACAGGGCAGATGATGGTGATTGGGAGAGGTCCCAAGGTGCCTACTGTAAAGGGACTGAGGCGTCATTGTCCTATGTACAGTGTTTCTTGTATCCTGTATCTTCTTCAATAAATGTCTCTAGTTTTCATATTACATGGCTGGGTATCTTCTGGACAGAACTTGTGGTATACTATTCAATTAATGGACATCTACTCCAAAAAGAAGCCTAGCAGAAAAGTCCCTACTAATGATAGATTTTTGAGTAATTTTTTTCTTTCTGAACTGCCTCTCACCCTCTGTTAGCACTAGACATTATCAGATTGCAAAAGCAATTGAATATTGTAAAGTACATGTAGGTATATTATATGAAAGCATTTTTAAGTCTTTATTTGCCCAAGTGATTGTGTATGTTCTGAGAGCTTGTAGCGTAATAAAGACAATCTTCACATACATGTATGGGTACATAGAAATGACTACATGAAAAAGTCTAATATATATCTAAAACATGGCATTATTATAGATATGTTAATATGTATATCAAAACATGCATAGCACCGTGAATAATTATAGTAATTTCTAGGTCATCCAAGGCGAGAGCTCATTCAGCTCCATTCCATCTATAAATACGAGTTTAGTCTGCTGTGTGCCATGCACTTGCTAATAACTCAAGCTGCCAAAACAAGTGAGACAAGATCCTGCCCTACTTCTTGCTGGTAGATTATGATCTTAGGTGGTCTTGCATTTCTGTTCTGTCGTCAGCTCTATTTTTTCTCCCACTTTATTTCTTTTGCCTGTTTTTTTGCCCTTGACTGTACTTTGAAATTTCTTAATGATTTTTTATACAGTGAACTATATTTGTGTCAGGCATGGCCTGTACAAAAATGAGTAAGACATGGTCCCTGTTCTTCAAGATCTCCCTCCTACCTTCCTTCCCTCCCAAGTCCTTTTAGCATTTCCTCGATTTATATTTTGATAGATGATGTGTTGAAAATTGTTTTAGTTAGAATGTTTGCTGGTACTCTTAACATATTGACTTAAAATTTTACCTTTGCCTCCATCTTATCCAGGGAAGTGCCAGACACAGCTTCAGAATGTGACTCCTTAAATTCTTCCATTGGAAGGAAACAGTCTCCTCCTTCAAGCCTTGAGATATACCAAACATTGTCTCCTCGAAAGATTTCGAAAGATGAGCTCTCCCTAGAGGATTCATCCAGAGGAGATTCACCCGTCACTGCAGACCTCTCTCGGGGTTCTCCTGATTGTGGGGGTCTGACAGAGACGAAGAGCATGATCTTCAGTCCCACAAACAAAGTGTACAACGGTGTCTTGGAGAAGTCCTGCAGCATGAACCAGCTTTCCAGTGGCATCCCGGTGCCCAAGGTGCGCCACACGTCCTGCTCCTCCAGTGGCAACCACAGTAAAGCAGTGCAGGAGGCCCTGAGTGCTGCCAGGGGCGGCAGCATCCCGCATGACCTCTGTCATAATGGGGAGAAAAGCAAAAAGCCATCAAAAATTAAGAGCCTTTTTAAGAAGAAGTCTAAGTGAACTGGCTGACTTGATGGAATTCCATTCAAGTGGCATCTTTAAACTTTTATCTCCCACCCTCTGTTCCTTTTTTTTTTTTTGTTTTAATTTTAGGAATGTAACTCCATTGGGGCTTTCCAGACCGGATGCCATAGTGGAATGTCCTTAAGGGCAGCTGTCTACTGTCTGCTTATTTAAATAACTATATAATCAATTTGTCAAGCTAGTTATTACCGAAAAATTATTAAGAGAGACAGTTTACAGTCATTTCTGCCTATTTATTTCTGCTTTGTTATTAGTGATGTATATACAGCGTTTTCTTGAAAGCCACTATGGACTTACAAGCTTTAATGGACTAGTAAGCCAGCATGGGCTTGCAAAAATTTCTTGTTTACCAGAGCATCTTCTTATCTTTCCACAGAGCTATTTACATCCTGGACTAAATAACTTAAGTAAAACTAATTGCACTACTGTTTTCCAGACTGGAAAAAAAATCTCTGCAAGTGAAACTGTATAAAGTTTATAAAGTGACTGTGGATCGGGGTCTGTTTTCACTTTTAGATCAAATGGGTTTTTAAGTAGAACCTAGGATTTCTAATTGACTTGATTTCTGGAAATGAAAACCCATGCTTTTATTATGGGAAGCTTCTTTTAATGCATTTAATATTATAAAGTTTCAACTCCTGCTGTAAAGATCATGTTGTCTTGTTTGTCCCAGGGCTTTCACTGTGATTTGACTGCATTGCAGGCTGTATCAGACTATCAGTAATTTAAAGACAGAAGGCTCTTTATTCCTTATGCAAGTGGAAGAGTTAAAACTTGGTCTAAGGACTTAAACCATTCACAAGCTTAAACTGAGGTGGGGGGATATGGGGATTCAGACACTTGTTTACAGACGTTGAATAACTGCAAAGGATTTATGGTTTGTGAAAGATTTGTACTGTGGAAGAGATAATAAAATTGGAGACATTACTGTGTGGGACTGTGCTGATTTTTGTTGGTAACACTCCACTGAAACACTACATGTTTTCTGAAGAGCTATGTAAGCTATCTTGTTGCTTATTCCAATATAAAAAATAGCAATGTAAGTTGTCAACAAATTTCTTTCTATTTTATATTGTTTGTCATATTTTTATGTAGTTTGAAATGTTTAAATGTTCTAATATCAAAGTTAACAAATATAAATTTATGGTGCATTTAGATTGTGTTGTATTAATTTATAAAGTTTGGGGTGCATTAAACTGATAGATTATGAAAAGGGTAGTTTTTTTTGTGAAGATTGTCATATAGTGCAACAAGGTGCATTAACACCTGGGAAGTTTCTGCTTAAAACACTTTTAAAAATTCAATCATAAATGATCTGGGTAATACAATGTGGATGGATATTTGGGTGAACAACTGATACACATTAGCAAGAATGGTTTTTCAGCATTATGGTTAAAATACATAATGTCTAATCCAGTCCTGTTTAGATGAAAATGCTGACTGATAAACAAGAAGGTTACTTCGAGATTTGCTCCAAAGAAATATTTTATTAAGAATATGAACAGTTTTGTGAAGTCTTCCTGTAAATTGTGATTGTACTGTTAAGGTCTTGAGTGATATTTATACACATGGGTATTTATATTTTTAATAGTGCTATAAGGCCAAAAATTAAAACACACATAGTGTTTTGGATTAATTAGAAGGGAAGATAATATGAAAGGTCAGGAGTTGAGGAACACAGGCTCTCAGGCTGTTTATGAAGGGGAAAATCATGCATGAAGAATTGAAAGGCATTCTGGAAAGTTTCTTCAGAGTGGCTGGAATACCTCATCTTTTTCCCTTATAACCAGACAGGAGTGCTCCCCTTTGAGAACTGCAGACGGGATGAGATAACTGGATAGTTTACTGGATAGAAAAGGTGAAAGCCACGGGAGGCCGAGTGGAGCTGGGAGAAGGCATGGCTCTAAGGGCTCCTAGCAAGGCCTGCTGCTTGTTCAAGGTTAGAAGGGAATTCTGGATCAGAACCACCTGCGCGCCAGAACCTGTCTGCGGGGTGAGGGCAGGGGCTGGCCTAAGCACGGTGTGCACCCTCTTATGTCAGTGAAGGCATTGTTTGTGCTAAATTTCACACGTTTATAAACAAATTCAACCAAGGGATACTTACTGCATTGTGTTTCTTGTAATTTTTACTTGGCATTAGTATAAAGCTCTATTTGAAACTTCAACAGAAAATAATTGTTTTGGAAAGACACGATAATTTCTGTACTACATCATTTACATGCAAAGGATTGGGGATTAATACAAACTTTATAAGTGACCCGTTCGTTACCTTATTTTAACCTCATAAAACCATGGTGTTTTCCTGTGTTCTTAAAGCAGTATTTTCCTTACTATAGAAAACAATCCATGATAGAAAAGTATAAAGAACAACAACAAGCAGGTCAAATATTGCCCAAATAATTGCTTTTAATATTTTAATATGTTTCCTGCTAGGTCATTTTCTATATATTGATACTTTATTTAATTTCATATGCTTTATTTAATAGAAACACTTCTCCAATATCATTAACAACTTTTCATAAATAACACTTTAATGATTATAATATGCCATTGTATGGATTAACCATATCTCTTTAATCATTTTTTTATTATTAGTCATTAGGCTGTACCCAAATTTCTGATATGTGGAGTAATAGCATTGGACACTTACTGAGCACTCCATGTGCCAGGCACTGTTCTAAACTCATTAATGTTCATTCTCATTTAGTCTTCCTACTACGCTTGGAAGGCAGGCACATTTTTTTCCTTCGGCTTTTAAAATCACCATTTTATTAATGAGGAAACTTGAGCGCAGACAATAACTTACTGCAGGTCACATAGCTAGTAATTGGTAGAACCATGTTACGTTCTAAGTTACATAAATTCTAACCAACAATTTGCATCCTTCGAGTATATATATTTAGAAGTGTATAGAAAGCCATGAAGATGTTTTAGGTTATAAGTACTTGTGTGTCTGTGCACACAGTACAGAGTCTCACATACATACCTCGAGTTGCCTGTGTTTAAGGTTGCTTCTCCACACGGCCATGTTTATATCTCTCCCACCATGTGAGTGTATGAGCGAACACCTTTTGCTTTGCATTGTCCTTAGGAATCACATGTGGTTAAAACTCTGCTAATTTAATAGGTAAATAATGTCTAGTGTGGTGGGAAAGTTTTCCTGGTACACTTTTTCATTTCAGTGAATTATCTACTCATGTCTTTTACCTGTTAAGTTCTTGGGGTCCTAGTGTTTTTCCAACTCTTGTACATAGACTTTCAAATGTAGCTGTTCTTGTATTCTTTATTTACCAACTAAAACGGTGATTTAAAAAAATCATATGTATTTCTTCATTTTTATTTTAAAAAACCAGCAAAAGAAAACCTAGATTTGAGTTTTAGTATTATTGATCTTTTGTTTTTAGGTCTTGAATGAGAGAATAGATTCTTCCCTGAAAATTGCAGGTGAGAGACAGTACAGAATCCACTTAATTCATTCAACAAACACTTAATAGCTTACCATGTAACGAGCATCATGATAAGCTCTGGAAGTATATAGAGACTAATGCAACAACAGACTAATGCTCTAGCCGCGGCGTCCAACCTCCAGCCTGTGGGCCGCATGCAGCCCAGGATGGCTATGAATGCAGCCCAAGACGAAATGGTGAATTTACTTAAAACATTATGAGGGTTTTTCTTTGTGATTACATGTCACAATATATTTAATGTGTGGCCCAAGACAATTCTTCCAGTGTGGCCCAGAGACGCCAAAAGGTTGGACATCCCTGTGGCCCAAAGGAACTCGATTATGTAATAGGAGAGACAGAGCAAACAAAAATCCTTACAATAAGGGCAGTGATAGAAATGTAAACCAAATGTTGAGGAGATGGGAGCTAATGGGGAGAGAGTATGTAGCTCAAAGTATTTATTAAGTGTAATTTAAAGGTGCTAACTTGCCGAGGGTATGGAGAGAGTTGCTGTGGCTGAAACGTACAAATCCAAAGGTAAGTTAGTTTTAGGGCTTCTACTAACTAGTAGTCTGGTGGTAACAAATGAGCTTGCAGTTCCTGAGTTTCAGCAAAAACACTGTAAAAGCCGTGAGGGTGCTTGTTTTGAGATAAGTTGTTTACCCGGGAGAAACACAGCATTTGAGCAATTGCACATAAGTCCTGATACTGCTGATGCGTGACTGCGTTCTGCTCCATGCCCCCAGCCCTGAAACAGCGTTGTCTGTTGAAAGACATGCTCCTTCCGATTTACCCAGGCAGGCTTCATCCTGTCTTAAATCAATTGGTGTCAAGTAGGCTTCAAGCCAAGATTCAGGATTTTAGCTGGGTCCTGTGGTTGGGATTACCTGACTAAGTACTGGTCTCTGAAATGGCCCTGAAGGGGTCCTGTCTGTGGCCATGTCTGCTGTAGGCCAGGTAGGACATCCAGATCTTGATAACAGTGTGCAGGGACTCAAGCTATGCCCAGGGTCCTGTCACGAGTTCAGAGTTTTGACCCCAGATTCTCCCTTCTGATGTTTCACTGTTTACTGGATATGTTGCTGTGTCTGCATTGGCCTCACAAAGTGAGCAAGAGCAGTGAACTCGGGGCACAGCCGGCAGTCGACTTCCCCCCTGGTGAGAGCATCTCTGCAAGCGCGTCCAGGGTGTCCCCGTTGCCCAGCCATTCAAAGCTCCAGTCCCCAAAGCAAGGGCAGCGCCTCCGCTTCCCCTTCCCACCTTCTTCCTAGTTTGCCTTGGCAGGTGCGAGTTCCCGGTAGAAGCAGGACTCAGGAGATGTTATCTGGGTCAAAATTGGTCTTCGTCTTGCTCGCTTGCAACATTTTAGTTCCAAAAGCAGCCACGCCAGTGTTGCAGTTCTGTTCAGAATGCCTTGTGTTTATTTCTTATGTACAAGGTCTGTAATTGAAGCATCTGAGTTCTAGAATGTCCACGTGAGCTAATTTTCCACGTGTGAGAGTGCGAACTGAATGGAGGTGACAGACCTGTGGCTCCCAGCCGTGCGGGCACTGGCAGGGGTGCTAGGGGGGTGAAGGCTGCTGCCACTTGGGAAGTGGAAAAGCCTTCTAGAATAAGAATGTGGCGGCTTTTATGTTTTGTTTTCGAAATAATACCTCTTCAGGTTTGATTGTTTTCTTGAGAAAGCTTTCTATTAACACTCGGGATGTGCATCTGTAGCCAGAAAGTACAATGACAAGAATTTAAAGAAAGGGGGTGTGGGGGGATAAAATGAAGTGTGAGTGCGACAGTGACTACCAGGGGTTGCCTTTGACCTGTAAGGTAAAGGTAAGAAAACAAACCTGAAAATAGGACCAGGCACGAGACCTTGGGGAAGGAGGGGATGTAGGGAGGGAAAGGATGCGCTCACCGTCAGATCACCAAATCGCGTCCATTTAATCCCCGAGTAGCTCAGCTAATGTCTCTCTCTACTGACTGGGGCCTCACCTTCATTTCTCATTTTATTACCTTCAACAAGCAAACTGAACCTACACTCACCTCCTTTTATCCCCTCCTTGGTGAGCTTTCTTAGCCACATGGCAGGTTTTCTCTGATTAAAATCTTTCTAGGCCTTTCTCATCACCTGCAGGATAAAATATAAACTTAATAGTGACTAGCAGAAGACTGCTATTCTGAGCCCTGCTTGCTTTTCCCGCCTCGTGGTTGGTCATGGTAGGGATGTAACCTGAGCGCCGGGCCGCTCCCGCCCACTGCCCCGAATCCGCACTCGCTGCCTTTTCCACCTGGGCCATCCCCTCCCTCCTTGGGCCACTCGCTCGAAACCTTTCACTCAGCTCAGGTGCATCTCCAGAAAGGCTTCCACATCAGCCCCCAAAGTGGGTGCCATACCACTTCCGTGAATGTCCAGAACTTTGTGTTTACTACACACTTGTCTCATCTTACTGCAACAGCCTGTTTACTTGGTTGCCAATCAGCTCAACTCAGAAGTGCCTTAACTAACTTCGAACTCGCAAAGATGCGCTTCAGGCACTGAATACATGACATGCCTGATGAATGAAGAATGATATTCTGCCTTCGAGCTGCAGGTGGTTAAGGGCATTGGAAAGCTTAGTGATTAGGAAACAGTTCAAGACTGTGACCCAATACAAATGAGCGTTGTGCGCTGTCTTTTTCATCGTCTTACACAGAGGGTCCAGGGAGGGCGCACTCGCTGGAGATCGAGATGTCGTGGAGTAGCATGCGCTCTTTGTGAAACACGCGGTTCGAGCTGGGCTCCGAGCGAGAGTGTGGTCCGAACAGGCCTACTGCGAGGACCAGAGCCCTGCAGGCCCCACCGAGGCGTTTGTTCTGCACAGTTGCTCGGCCTCTCCAGCCCCAGAGCTCTGCCTCCTCTCCTGAGCTCAGCATTTAATGGCTATGTATCTGGCCACTAATGGGATTTCTGCCATATAAGATCTCACCCTTGCAATGATTAGATAGTGAGAACCTATGTATACTGTGCTGAGTGCTGAGCATACAACGATAACGAAGATGAACATGACCCACCTTGTGGAACAATTCTGTAAATAGTTAAATAGCCATGCTCGTTATTAGTGCCATGAAGGAAAAGTTCACGGGGCTATGTGATTATTTAGCTTGAAGGTCGGGAAGGGCCTTCCCGAGAAAGTGGCATTTGCACGCAATCCTGCGGAATCAGCGGGAAGTGGACAAGCAGGCCAGCAGGCTTCCGAGCGGCCCAGGCAGCCGCGACCGCAGGTGTGGAGGAGGCTCCGGGAGGAAAGGACTTGGGCGTGTTCAGGAACCCGGATGGAGGCGGGTGGGGCCGGGTTGGTGTGCGTGGGCAAGAGAGCGGGGCAAGGTGGCGCAGTGCCTTGCAGGCGATATTTAAGGTTTTAGACTCGGCCCTGAGATCAATGGGAAATCATTAAAAGGGTTAAGCATGGGAAACATGATTCTCTTTATTTTATATCTTCTGCCTCCAGACAACTTGAAGAATAAACATGTTGGCTTACATACCCTTAAATTTCCCTTTAGCCCCCTCACTAAATTAGCTACTCAGAAAATATTTAGCAATTTGCTTTACAAATGGAGGGAGACCGAAGGCTGGGAATGAGTAGGGTCTTTCAGAAGACACAGCAGGACAATGGAGAGAGTGTGGGGAGCCATGGGGAGTAAAGCCGGTGGGGTGGTCACCGCCTTCAGTTAGAGGCTCGGTGTTAGCTAGGGCTGCTGCGACCACATGTCGTGGACTGTAGTTTCCACAGCAGAAGCGTAATTATCTCTGGGTCGTGGAGGCTGGAAGTTGAGGTCAAGGTACTGACTGGAATGGCTGGGTGCTGGTGTCTTCTTCCTGTGTGTTTGTGTGCAGAGAGAGAACGCCCCAGTGCTATAGGATTAGGACCCCAGTGCATCTAGTTACCCCCTGGGAGGCCTTAGGTCCAAATCCAGTCACGCTGGGGGTAGAGCTTCATGAACTTTGGGGTGCACACTTCAACCCGCAGCAGAGCACCCACTGTGGCGCCAGCAACGCGGTAGTGATCCTCCCGAGAGGCAGTTGCACTGGGGGAGCTTTCTCAAAACTGACATGTGGTGTCATGTCTCGGGTGTTTCTTTGTTGTTTAATTTGAGGGTAGGGACCCAGAGTCTACATTTTCCAGAAGTCTCCCTGAGACTATTCTGACTGATGCACATTCCACACCCGGCCTGTAAACCATGGCACTTTCTCTCCCTCTTCCTACTTTCTCCGGGGTTTCTTTTTATTAGATTAATTTGAGAGAATCCAGTGTCTTCCAGGCACACACAGGGAAGGCAAGCTGGCCTTGCACTCTCGCACTCTGTGTTATTTGCCCTGCCTGCCTTGACTCGTGGGTTGTTAGACAACCCACCATCTCCCATGGCGTCGGGTGGGCGGGCGCCAAGTATGCCCAAAGTTCCCACCGGTGGTTTGCCGGGCCTGGGTTTGGAGGAAGGAAGGGAAAGTGGGAGGCACAGTTTTGACCTCGGGGGTTTTAACAGGATGGCATTTAGCCCTCAAGTCACAGATGACATAACGAAGCATGGCTCCAAAAAAAGTAGGAGCTCCTCGTCCCTCCGCTGATGGGGTGTCCGGAGGCAGGCCATCCAGGGCTCCGCGATGTCATCAGAGGCTGGGCTCCTGCCCTCTGTCCACTCACCTTCCTGAGCACCTTCAAATGGCGCAAGATGACAGTGCTCCTCTGCTGTCACAGTTAGGGCCGGGCAGGAAGGGGAGGAAGCAAGTCGTGTGGGCCAGGTGCAACCTCCTTTTCCGCTCCCCCACTGGAACAAGGCCGCGGAGTCATCCTCAGCCAGAGAAGCTGGGGAAGTGGAATGCTCTAGCATTTATTAGTTTATTCATTGGGTATGGTGCCGCCCTCAGGCGATCCTGCTGGTAAGAAAGGGTGGGGGTGGATTTTGAGTAAATAGAAACATCTATCTGTCTTAGGGACATGCTGAATTTCTCATGCTTGGCTTTACCTGGGAACTCTGTTCTCTAGGGGAGTGTGTGTGTGTGTGTGTGAATATAGGGGGTGCATTTTAAACTATTTGTGTTTCTACAACGTAGTGGGAACAATTCCAGATACTGGGAATACAGTAGATTAAAAAAACCCACAGAGGCCCCCCCTCCGTGGGGCTGCCGTTCTAGTACGGGACACGACAAACAAACGGCGTGTGTGGTGTGCTAGCTGAAGGGAGCAGGAAGTGCCGAAGGAGAAGGAGTGATGGTCGAGGTGGCTGGTGGTTGCAGTTTTCAGCTGGGCACTCAGGGAAGACCAGTGGTTAAGCTGATGGCACTTGAACAATGACACGAAGGAGCGAGGGACAGAGTCTTCCAAAAACACCTGGAAAGGAGCACTGGGGCAGAGCCGTCGGGAGCGAGGGTTTTCGTTTCCTTTCCAGTGTACGTTGTTTCATGGATTCTCGATGTTTTCGTCTGAACTTCTCCACATGGGTGCGCACGGTGCACTGTCTTCAAAAGGGCAGCTCCAGGGGTCCCTGGTGCTTCCTCCCCTGGAGAGAAGAAGGTTCCAGATTATACATCTCGACAAATAAGTGCCTGTTTTCACTTGTCCACCTCTTCTGAATCCTGTTTCCTTATTCTTCGGGGGACTGTTATGAAAAAGGACTTTGGAGTCTTAGGAGCTCTTTTTTTCTGGAGATTTCTCCTGTTCTTTCATTTGGGGGTGTGTCTTTGCCCCCTCATTTTGGCTGGCTGGCTGCCCTTGGTGCTATGTGGTGAGGTAGAGCTGCTCTGACGTCAGTCTTGGTAGGGGGTCTTATGTAGTCGGTGTCCTCTGGGACCCAGTGGCACAGTTTCTTTGACCACCTGAGCTTGGTGCTCCAGGAACGCCCCTCGTTTGGGTTATGGGGGCCCTGTATTGGTAACAGTCTCAAATGGAGTTGGCCTGTCTGTGTGTGCAGTTGACGCTTGGGCTGACTGACTGTGAGGCTCAGCCCCGACCGCAGGTGTGCGTGCTGCTGTGCAGGTGCTGACCGCACGTGGCAGAGCTGGCCTCCGCAGGATTTGGTGCCTGCCGAGGTCTCCCTGTGGACAGGCTGCTTATGAAGCTCGTTGGGTCCTGCTCTGATGTTGTCGAAGCAGGCCGTGGGTGTGTTGGTTCTGGGTCTCTGGGAGGGACGCTGTAGTTCCTCATTATGTCCTCTAGATGGCAGCATTGCACCAGTTTCTCAGATACTCCTATTCCAGCCACCTTCAAAATGTTAATTATATAATCTTTCAGTTGAAGTAATTTCTGTTTCTAAATTTATTACAGCATTTTTCAATAATGTAAAAATTATCAGTAAATAGGAAGTACCCATAAGATGTGGTATTTAATCGGACGAAACAACAATCCACCCACCCCCACCCCCCACTTTGGGGCTTCCTGAGTTGATTAGTAGAAACAGAACATATTGCAACGTATAATTGTCACGATTATGTGGGCTGTTCACTTAGAGAGTGTGTGCACATGCATTCAGCTGCCACATCTGCAGTGCACGTTGGAAAAATAGCCCTTCTCTGTGCATTTTGAAACATCAAATGTTTCTCATTTGGAGCAATTTCTTTATTTTATTTTGTGGATAATGAATGTTACCCACAATTACGGGAGGCAAGGGAGCAGAAAATAGTGTGTACTACAAGGGGGAGGCTCTTAGAGATATACATACACATAAGCAGACAATTGTGGGCTGTGCGTCGGCCTCATCCATGCACGAGGCAAGTGCTGGAAAGGGAAGTTGTGTGTGTTGAACAGACTAATGGTTTGAGAACAAATCCATTTCAAAGCAGCTAATTAAATATTTCATTGTGAGTTATTTCATGTAATTTGCTTTGTTATATGACAGACAAATATTGAGTATTTCATTTCATCTTCAAGCACAACCCACTAATATTTCACTGATTTAATTCTTTGCTTTCGGTGTTATGGGTTTTGAAAGCACCTGTCTTTTGAGTTCTGGATAATCCACTTGACAGCTGAGTGGGAAACAGGGATCCTGCAATTTTCTTTGGCACAAGCTTGGCCAATGACACCGTAGACCAGCCTAGGTAGAATTTAAGCTTGCTGGCTGTCATCACCTGGATGACATCCTGAAATGTCGGGGGTGGGGGAACTCCACGAGGCTCTCTCTCATCCAGCGTGCAAATGCTACCGTTTCCCTGCAGGCCTGGTCCTCTAGTTCCTGCGTGGGCTCCCTTAGGGATGGGATGGCGTGCACACCCTTGTGTCAACACTGAGTGGACTGAGGGGCAGAGCGAACCGTGGGGAATGTTTCTCCTCTGGGTGAGTCAAGGAGGAAATGCAGGCAGACAGGGGCGTGGGGTGCGGCCACTGTGATCAGTGTGTGAGCGTCTCACGGAGTCCTACAGAATGTTACTATGATTTCATCAGAGATGGCACACGGATGGGAGCCCATCTTTCTTCCCTGTCTTATCCAGACAGCTGAAGGCAGCGTCCAGAGTCCTCTGTGACCTGGCCCTGCTGGTATGAGAGAGTGCTTTACCTCTAAGGCCAGGCTCCCCCACACCCGAGCTGAATGCCTTAAATCTTAGATACGAGTGATGGCTTTTACCATTGTCCTGCTGTGGCTGTGCCCCCTCTTTGCACATCCTGCATGAAGTCTGGTTTTTGGGTCCCCCGTGTAAGACGTCCAGGACAAAGGACACCAGTAGCTGTGGCTCTCAGGCATCTCTCCTGTTGGCACAAGCTGGGTGCTGCCCCCTCAAATCCGAGAGGCTGCCCGACCTCCTCCAGTGCAGCTCCCACACCTGCTGGACCAGGGATCTGTCCTGACTGATGCTCTCCCAGACCCGCCCAACAGCCTCCTGCCTCTCCCCCTTTTGTGTACTTCAGGACCTAAGGAAGACCCCACGCCTTTCCCCAAACCTTCCCAGACACACCCGTCTCCACGACAACAGATTCCCTCTTTCTGAACGCCGCCAGGCCCTCCATCCACCCACTGGCAATAGTTTGCAAGATTCCCCAGATGAGCGGGGAGCCTGCCCGTCTTTTTGCCCAGGTGTTCAGGGGCTCTAACCTCTGGTAAAGGGAAACTGATCAGAGTGTATAAATATCCACCCTCTCTAGCCCATTTAAACTTCTGACAACCTTTCTGGTTTCAAGAGAAATTTCAAGACAAGTCACTTTTTATACAGAGCATGCATTTTCAACACAGTAGCCTTTGGCTAACGGGCTCTTGTTATAGATAGCATGGGGTCCACATGGCCACCTTGGCACCTCGGGACGATGTCATCTCTCCTCAGGCCTGGAAGTCCCGTGTTAAACCCAGCTCCCCTGTCAGGTGCTCACGGTGTGACTGACAGAATTTGCAAAGGCTGAGTGACTTGAGGAAACAGCAAGGGACAATAGGGGGCCTGGGAGGCAGGTCTAGTGGGAAGATGTCCTGCCTTTAGACTTAGAGTTTCTTTTTTTTAAATCCTTACCCAATAATATGCTTACTGATTTTGAGAGAGAGAGAGAGAGAGAGAGAGAGAGAGAGAGAGAGAGAGAGAGAGAGAGAGAAACACTGACATGAGAGAAACTCTCCAATTTGTTGCCTCCGATTGACATACGTGCCCTGGCTAGGGATTGAACTCACGACCTGGGTATGTGCCTTGACTGGAAATTGCATCTGCAACCATTTGGCGTATGGGACGATGCTTCAAAGAACTGAACCACTTGGCCAGGGCTAAACTTGGAATTCTTAAAGGAAGAAAGGGTGATTTTTGAGAAGATGAAATGGAGAGGGCGTTCCGGATAGAGAGACTAGTATGTGTAAAGACACGGAAACATGAAATAGCTCACTGTCCACACACTCCTTTGCTTCAAGGCTCAGCTAAACTCCTGCCTCCTTCAAGGTTTTCACTGATCATCTCAGGCTACAGGGGCCATCCCTGTGATTCCCGTCTGATTTTTACAGAGCAAGACTGGGGGCCCTGGAGACTGGCTCCATCTCTTCCTCTGTCCCGCCCAGTCCCAAGGGCTGTGCCTGTAACTGTGCTCAGAGGCCGTCCAGGAGGAAGGTAATGGAACCGCCCAGGTCGCCAGCTTCTTACTGATTCTGCAACAAAAGGTTAAAAAAAAATCTTTCATCATAGAATGCCCAAGGTGAAAAACTGTTCAAGTTTGTCTTGGTGGAAAACCAAAGGGAAGTTTGCTTAAATAGGACTCTACCTTTTCAGCATGTAAAGTTTTGTTTTTCTGCAAAATGGGGTTTTTCATAGTTGATAAGTTTTTGAGGACACCGCACAGTTGCAACTCTTGATTGTGAGGCTCTGCTCAGGGGCTTGTATAAATATTTCTAAAGGAGAGCCGTGTTACAGAGCCTGGTTCCCTGATTTGCACTTGGGGTCCATTCACACGCCACTCTTCAGAAGACCTCCTCTCTCAGCTGCACAGGCTTCCAGACTCTCCCGCTGGCCTTTGCATGGACCAGAAATCAGGCCCAAATTTGTATTCGTCCAGCAGCTCCCACAATCAAGCCACTCTCAGTGCTGAATGCAATTGAAATGGTCTCCCAGCTGTGCAGCTGATTTGAATGCAACCTCTGATGTT